>OMLF01057581.1:36953-53954 GCA_900302615.1 Holocentrus rufus | reverse complement strand
TCCGCAGGGTGGCAGGGCGCTCTCTTAGGGATAGGGTGAGAAGCTCTGTCACCCGGGAGGAGCTCAGAGTAGAGCCGCTGCTCCTCCACATCGAGAGGAGCCAGCTGAGGTGGCTCGGGCATCTGTATCGGATGCCCCCTGGACGCCTCCCTAGGGAGGTGTTCCAGGCATGTCCCGCCGGGCGGAGGCCCCGAGGAAGACCCAGGACACGCTGGTGCGACTATGTCGCTCGGCTGGCCTGGGAACGCCTTGGGGTCCCGCTGGAAGAGCTGGAGGAAGTGTCCGGGGAGAGGGAAGTTTGGGCGTCCCTGCTCAGACTGCTGCCCCCGCGACCCGGCCCCGGATAAGCGGGAGAAGCTGACTGATATATAAAAAAAAAAATACTGTAAACTGAACAGTGCCAACATCCACTTGTTTTGTTGTTGTCTGATCATGGACAATCATATCAAATAACCATGGTGTGTTTGTTGCTTTGATCCTTGCACATCCTTGAGATCCTTGTGACCCAACTTGGTTGCACTAAGAGCACCCACTGCTGACTTTCCAAACAATGATAGCGATATGATACCAATGATAGTCACCATGTGAAGCTGATCCATCAGACTCACTTTTGTGAACCTAATGGTGCAAAGCGCAGTAAAGTGCACCCTGTGCAGCGACGGGGATGTGGCCAGCACACTTTTAGTATTGTCATAGCCTTGGGTACAGGGTGCGATCCTAAAGAATACATTATCATACATTATAGGTGGCCGTGTTGGAGGCTGTGTAGTCATGGCCAATCATGAGATTGCCACATCCTTTACTGCGCCTCTCCTCCCACTGTGGGGCATGTCCACCCCGGAAAATAGCACCTGGCTGGTGCAACACTGCACTTGGCGCCCTGTGTCGGCATGAAAATACGGCCCAGAGACTTCAGGCGCTGAATCTGTGCTGTATTTGTCCTCAAATAGCATTATCTATAACCATGTCGTACCTAAATCTGAAATGATAGTGACCAGCCATGTCAACACTGTCAATAAGGAACAAAAAACAATACAATATTTTCAAGTGGACCCATGGTTACATTTTCAAACAACTGTAATCTATTTTGGCCATATTTTTTACCTTACATTTACCTGGTAGAAAACAACAGGTCAACTAACTCTCTCTCTCTGTCTCTCTCTCTCTCTCTACCAGCTAAAGCACCATATAGGTCAGCAGGTCAAGCTATCTCAACAATACTTTTAAACATGTAATTATTCTATTCTCACATCTTTCTAACCTTTAAGACATTTACAGAATGATGTACTGTATATGCACATGATGTGCTGTATATTTTTAGGTGAAAAGTACAATAAAAAATACATGTGTCACAGTTCCTCCAATTAAACTACATTGAGATAACATACGGGTCATTTTTGACCCCTCCTTTCCATTTATTGGGTAGTGATACAAAAATGTTTTTTCTGCAAAAATAAAATAAAATTAAAATAAATGTTTGTGATGTTAAAAAAAACTTGGTTGAGAAATTCATTAAATATTGAGTAATAAAACACATACCATGCAAAGATATTAAACAAAATCACTCGCTCGGGTCACTTTGGACCCATTCCATGCATCACAGGGTTAATGAAGATTCTGCTCCATTTAAATTGAGCGGTCTTTCCAGTGAGCCAGCATGAACAATGGCAGGACCCTGGCTTTGTTAGATTAAATGGAACTGAACCTTCATTCATTTTATTAGAACACCTGTGTATACCTGCTATTTCATGTCAAAATGGCTGCTATGAAAAAGGTCTATCACTATCCACATGGACCAACAATAAAAGATATTATTTTAAGTTTCAGTCAGGCTTCAGTGTCTGGTGCTTGCGCGCTTACTGCCCACTAATAACTTCACGGTCATTTCCATAACTTTACTGCTGTTTGGCTTTGTGGGCAGAGAACGACTTTACCCAACAAGCACTGCGTGAACGCTGTCTACGGCAAGTAAAGTGTGTCATTCGCGTACCCGACGCACAAGTTACAAATGTGCCATGTTGATTGATACGTAAGTTAACTTGAAGTTGGTGAAGTGTGATACAGTCGGTGGAATGGATCGTTTAGAAGCTTTAACAAAACACCGACACTTTCTGTCGTCGTGAAGCGTAAAAAGTAGTCTCTGAAGAAGGATTCAAACTCAGTGAAAGCGACCCCACTTCTCCCACAGCAAAACACCTCAGCTAGCCGGGAAGCTAAGTACGTTAACGTTATTGCTGCTTTTGCAGTTCATTTCCCTCTGACGACACATCATGAATGATGTGTTATAATTTTCTGCACAGCTAACTTACGTTAAGTAGCTGTTGACCGCAAAATCATGATTGTTTTGAGAGACGGCATGTGCCCCGGACTGGATGAAGAACTAGTACGAGAACTACGTGCTGCTGACATTAAAACAGGTGTGTGTGTGTGTGTGTAATTGTTGCCTGTATTTATGTTTATGTGAGGGGTGTTCACGTTGTTCTCCATGAAGAACGGATTAATATTAACACACACACATGATCTCCTCTTTTACAGTGGAAGATTTGGTATCATCTGATATTGAAGAAGTTGCCCAAAAATGCTCTGTTTCCTACAAGGTATTTATACACAAACAAGCCTGCCAGGAGCACTTCTCCAACACCAACACTATTATTATCGGGGATCAATGTTGGCAGAATGGATTACGAGTTTCCATCCCAATCCGAGCTAAACGCCCACCCAGTCCCGTGAAGTACTGTACTAAAGCCATGGAAAACTAGCGTTGCACTGGATAAGATGTTATGAAATCAAGCAGGTTTCTGAAGTGCAATATATAACCTAAGGTAAAACAAAGGTGCCTGCTGCAGTTTCATATTTCCTACTGGAAATTGAAGCCACTCATTAGCAATGTCAACAAGAGTAGATGAGTAATAAGAAACACCTACATACTTTGCAGAAGTGCTATAAAGTGGAAGGCTTAGACACTTACCACTGTCTCTCTCACTATGTGCAGCCTATATGTAGACGTTTGAGACCTTTGAGACATGAGTCGTGCACTGTATCAGAGAACAATTTCCAGTTGATGTGCTTCAATGAAATAATTCACTCATAATGTGTGTGGATCTCCCACTGGATATATAGTAAATGGCATGCAGGGTCACCTGGTTACTCAAAGCAGAGTTATTCCAAGAATGCAGGTCACGTTTGTTCTTTCATTGTTTTCTTTATGTTTTCTTATATCTTCCATGAAATTGTCATTATCATATTAGGTGAGATAGACATAGACAACATTTCTAATATAAAGTCAGTGAAAATTACATACACTGTGTTCCCTCCTTTTACCGTCACTTGACTCATTAACTATATATGAGCTTAGATAAAAACATACCCATAACTATGAAGTTAAATATAATCAAAATAGATGCTTTTTCCCCATTTGCAAATCAATATTCAGCACAGTAAGCGATAAACAGCATAAAAAAACAGCCACCATATATAACATACCAAACAGATATTGCATCAGTCTGTATTCTCAACCAGATGTGGGTGAGAGCAAGTGCCATATTTTTATTGCGCTTGTCCAGTTAGTGTTTTGCCCCTGTTGACAGACTGCTCATACTGACAAATTGCAGATAATGACACGCTGACATATTGTATTAAATGACATGGAGACATATTGCACATGAACACATAGGGAAAGATGGCATGTTGACTGAGCTGTTGAATTAGCCGACACCTGCAGTGGTCTGACACTTGTATTTGGAGGTGGCTCGGGCATGGAGGGGGTCTTTAACATCCGAAGGCACTGGATGACCAGTAAGTCTTTGTATTTATTCAACAAGGTTAGTTCAACTAAGATTTAGTATCACATTTTGAAGGGAGAGCTAGCCAAGCATGACATCAAAACAAAAAAATTGCAGACCAGCAAGAGAGCCAAACAGTGTATGAAATCAAAATGCAGTCCAAGTCAAATGAGCAAGGAAAAAAAGCTCTTTTTCTGCCAGAAGGTTCTTCGTTATCAGTTTAAACTCACCAAGAGAGACCAGCTTTTTAAATAATTTTGCAGAAGGCACCATGAAGAGAGAGAGGTGATGAAAGGAATTCAGCTTAATTCAGGTCTGACCTCACAGACAGATAACAAAAACCATTTTTGAGACCGTAAACAGTGGTTTCCACAATTTTTTGAGGTGTTACAAATAGAAAGTTATAGCACAAATACTCAGGAAGCAGACCAAGCCTGTCTTTTTTAGGTAAAAATGAATATAAATCCAAGTGGACACTGCAGTCTAGTAAACCTGAGCATATTCAGTACATAGATGAGTTACCTCAGGAAACCTCAGTGCTCTGTGATACACAGAGTCTATATATGCAGAGTTCCCACACAGGCCTGGAAGGTCTGGAAAGATGTGAAAAAACAAGTCGGTAATCTGTGCTTGTTAAGAAGTTGGCAAAGTATGAAAAAATATTTTTTATACTGCCTCAATATACTGACAAATAACAATTCTTATTTTGAGGTTTTTACTAACGACTCTGCATTTGTATGGTTTTTGGCCTCCATCTCGCAAATTCTTCCATTTGTTACCTACGCAGTCTGGAAAAGTTTGAAAAAGTATGGAATATGATTTTAATCATTTCAAGGTCTGGAAATGTATGGAAAAAGGAGGAAAAAATCTGGTAAAACCTTTACTTTTCTAGACCGTGGTTTCTATTTTATAAAATGTGTAATTTATAAAATATAATAATGCTTTTCATTTTGAAGAAGCCGTGTTTTCCATTGAGAGGACAATTTGAATGCCTCCTTTCGGTTGTTAGGAGCCTCTGCGTTGTGGCACCCAAATGAACAACAACAGTGGCTGCCTCCTCCAATTTAGCTCCAGTCTACCTAAGGCCACTAGATGGGCAAATGCAGATTTTCAGATAACCCGTCCAAATGATTCAAAATTGTGAAGGATCCAAAATCCGAAGCGAAGGCAGTGTGTAAATTATGTGCTAAATCATTTGATATATGGAACATGGGTCAGGCAGCCCTTTGCAGTCAACACAGAAGGCAAAAAGCACACGGAGCTTTTAAAAGCATCCGCTGCACCTTGCATATCTTGCTTTGATAAAGTATTTTACGTTTTATTTTTGTTTTGTACATTGTTTTCAGTAAGTAAAGCTAATTCAAATCTTACGATTTTGCAAGGTAAAAACAGAATGTAACAGCTGAAGTTTTCGGACTAGATATTTGACAGGCCTGATAAATGTTATCAGCAGTCTGATATAACCCCAAAAAATCAACTGAGAAGTCTGAAAATGTCGGTCTGGAAAAGTGTGGAATTTTGAAGTGGAAAATGAATAATTGTCTATAGAGTGACATTGCAGAGGTTGTCAGAGCAAGATGACTATTGCTGTAAGTCATACTAAACAACACCAAAATCTCTCATTTTAATAAAAATATAGGTCTGGAAAAAGTACGCAATTTTTAATTTAATGTTGAGTTTAATTTTGTGATTGAACAATTCTTGACACATCAGGGTGGCATGAGGCGAAAGCGCTCCTTACTGTGGACAGGTCGTCATGGAGTTGGTGGAAGGTTTTGTCCATGAGGCCACACAGTTTTTCACCTTTCTTGTTTGTTTTTTTTCCACCACTGCCTCCAGCAAGTCCAGGTTCATCCCAGTGACAGCGCTAGCCTTCCCGACCGGCTTGTTCAGCCTGCGGGCATCCCCTGAGTTGATAACTGGCGTTCCACTGCTCGATCATGCTCCTCCTGTTGACTTGAACTGTTGTTTTGCACACATACCACAACGGCTAGGGAGCTACAGCCCAAAATGACAAGGCCAAGGCCAGGTAATCCGCCCAGACAGCTGCATCCGGCAAAGATAGCCCAACCTCTCCCTTCAATTAAAGCTGCAGGAGGCCAGATTTTCATGTTAAGGTACATGTTTAGATCACAAGATGGGGCTGAAACCAATCCATACGAAGTCGGACACTGTAGATTTGCTCTATTTGGGCTGAAACCCTGGTGTTGGGAATGGAGGAAGTGATGAGACAAAAACAATTGTGAAATACATAACCATCTCCTAAACAACAGTGGGCAAATGCTCTGTCCAGAGAAAGCTGGACTCACCAGGTGTTGATTCAACCTGGCATTGATCACGGGCCAGCCACGCTGGTAAACAAAAGTGTGCTGTGTGTAGTTGCTTATATTATTTTGAAGTTCACATTTTTTCAGTTACCTCTCGCTGCTGTTTGAAGCCACTAAGTGCAGCTTTCATCATTAAATAATAAAACTACACTTCACTAAATTTGGAACGTGAACCGCGTAGAATCAACCACAATGCAATTAGCATGGAACATAGACATAATTTGCTGGTCTAACAATCTTATGAAACGGGAACCATGCAGACTCACTGCTAAATTGCATCCATATTTGACATAATTAGTTTGTGGTTGACTCTACATGGTCCGCATTCCAGTCTCACTGGATGCAACTTTTATCAAAGCCGTATTAAATGAAGGTATAAAGTGGATGGACTGTGTGAGCTTGATTATAATATTAAAAAAGAAAAAAAAGTTTCAGAAACGTAATGACATCAAAATAAGTCTAAATTTACCTGTCGTCCCAAGGCATTGGTATTTGTAGTTGAATGCAATCAAAATAGCCCGACTGGGCAGAAAACTACCCAATCTGCCAACACTGGGTGGGGTAGATGTGTCTGTGTGATGTGCTTGATCCCTGAAGCAGTTGTGCATCCTCACTCACATCAGGAGGGAATGCTGTGCCTTTTGTATTTCAGGCTCTGTTTGCCATACGCAGAGTCCTGCTGGCCCAACACACAGCCTTCCCCGTTTCAGGTGCCGATCTGTATGAAGAACTACTGAGCTCAACAGCCATCCTCTCCACAGGAAATCCTAGGTAAAGTTGATTCTGCACACACAGCAGAGCACACACACAGTTTCAGCATTGTGGGACTAGGGGATTTAAGGGTGGGCTCAGCACTAGGATTACTAAAGGGAAAGTTCACAAAAAAATCACAAATTAATTCCTAAGGACCGCTTTGCTCTCCGTCAACACTTTCTGTGAGTCTTTAACTCTTTTTGAATAGCTAGCTGATTGTGGACTCAGGGAGATGCCTGGACTCCATTTTGAGATTTTCCGACTTACTCAGACTGAGACAAGATGTTCAATACCATTTTCAGCTCTGTACGTCCACTGCATTTCATGTTAACTTAGCATAAAGATTTGAAGTCTACAGGGGTCGCTAGCCTAGCTCAGTCAATGACAAAAAACAAACAAACAAAAAAAAAACCAAACAAAAAAAAAAAAAAAAAACGGGTCATTCTGGGAGAAGACATGGTTCAGCGGTTATAGTTCCTACCATCTAACTTCTCCTAAAACAACTGTTTAAAAAAAAAAAACACGTGGTGCATTGTGTTAAGACAGCTTTGGAGATGGTGTAAGGTTTATTTTTTCCACTTAGACAGAGCTAAGCTAATGACTCCTGTAGACTTCAAGTCTTTATGCTAAGTTAACATGAAATGCAGTGGATGTACAGAGGTGAAAATGGCATCAACATCTTGTCTCAGTCTGGGTAAGTAGGAAACTGGGTATTTTGCCCAAAACATTGGCGTATTCCTGTAGATAGTACTTTTCTTAACAGTGTTTCTGTGCTTAGACAATGATGAACAAAGACACATAATAAAATGGGTAAAATAGAATAAAAAAATTAATAGAATGAAATAAATAATACAGTAAAAACATAAAATTAAGTAACATAAAATCAAAAACATGTTTATAAAGATGCGTTTTCAGCTGATGTTTAAAAGAAGACACAGATGAGGTTATACGAAGTGTGAATGGTAGCTCAGTCCTCAACTTCCCCTCTTAGAAAAAGTGTGGTCACCTTTAATTATTAATCTAGCCTTTGGACCTAAGAGCAAAGCCTTTTTTGATGGCCTAAGAGTACACCCCTGTTCTTATGGGGCTAAAAGTTCAGTGATACAGGCAGGGGCTAGACCATTTAAAGCCTTGTAAGTGATCAATAAAATCTATAGGTTTATTCCAAATCCAGCTGGGAGCCGATGGAGGGAGGCTAAGATGGGGATGATGCGGTCTCATAGTTCCAGTTAAAAGTCTAGCAGCTGCATTTTGAACAAGTTGCAGGCGATTTACTGCTTTTTTTTATTCAGTTCAGAGCGTAAGGAGTACTAGTAATCAAGTCAGGAAGAAATGAAGGCATGAATAACTTTCTCAGAATCAGAGACGGATAGAAAAGACTTGATTTTATTAATATTTGGTAGCTGATAAAAACATGACTCAATGGTTTCTTGACTTCAGATCTGAATCAAAATGTTCTGGCAGAGGGCTTGATGTTCGTTGCTAGGGAGCCACGATTTCTGCAAATTTTTGGTGGCCAAAAAGAATAACCTCAGTCTTTTCCTCAGTCGTACAGTGTCACCAGATGATGTCTAACCCATAACATCTTGTAGTCTTGGATTTATTTTTAGCTTTGCACTGCATTTCCCCGCAAACACAAACAGTAGTGACTAAATTTTGTGTGTTTTAAAGGTCATGCCTGAGTAAGATTTAAATTTCACACCAGCAAATATGATAGGTGTAAATCTTATGTAAACTGACAGACTGTTCACTTCTGTACAAACAGCACTTTTTTTTGAAGCGGGACAAACTCAAGCCATTTTTCTCAGATTGATTGCACCTGCAGTTATTGCTCTTCGGCTTTAGAGATTATCCACAACACTCGAAAAATCTGTATTGTAGATTTCTCAACATGTTGTGTAACCAGATTTATCTACACTGATTGATTTTAAACTAAACATTGTAGGAAACTCAAATTTGCATTGAGCTATATCACCTGAATATGCATTGGCAGTACTGTTGCTATATTTAAAATACTGAAGAAGGAGCAGCAGACCTGAACAGGGTGTTTGAAGAAAGAGCTTCACATTACATTCTGGCACTGAGGAAAAGCGTTAGTAGGTAAAGTGAACTTCTTTGCTCTTTGTTCCATTTGGCTTGTAGATACTGATGTTCAGCTGCAGGAACTTGGCTTACAGCTTGACACCCTTCCAAAAAATCCCTTAAAACATTTTAATACCTCAGAAAATTCCACATTTTGACTACTTGAAACCAAACTAATTTTCACTGTTTTATACTTAGTGTCTCAAAAATCTATCGTAGCGTCGATAATGAATTAAAATTCACAGCTCCACAGCTTCCTTTGAAGGTTTTGTGGCTCTAGTGCACATAGTCTTTTGCTGCCATCACAAAAGTTGGTGATCTTCTGTCGACCAACATAGTAACTTACTAGATAAAATTTCCACTCTTAGAGAGAAAGTATTATTTGGACAGTTCTTGACGAATCTGTGAAATGGGCCAGCTTGACATAATTTATACGATGGTGCATTTTCTACAGTTAAACTCAGCATTTCAGCATAATTAATGACCACAGGTGTTTTTTTTCCCTCCACGGCTCTTTTTAAGTGGTTTTCATAAATTAGTTATTCCTTTGGATTTGTGATATGAAACTGAATAAACCATGTGAGCAGTGCCACCATCTTTGATTTGCATGTGTCGTGGCTGCGCTCTACTGGTGAGAAAGTGAACTGTACATCCATAAATACATAGTGTTGCTGTGGTGTTTTGTCTAGCTGGGAGGGATCATCATATTAATCAGCCTGCGAGCATTTCACCTTCACTTTCGGGTTTTGAATACAGATAGAGAAAGCTTTCAAGTTATTGAAGTGAAAGATGCTGTTTCTGAGGGATTAATCTGTTTGTGGTGTTCTTGGATTCAGTGTTAATTTACCACTCGCTTTACGTGATTTCATGATGAGTTTTCTTTACGGAGTTGTCTTTTTCTGTGTTGTCACATTCTGTACAGTCAGTCACAACAAACCATACTTCAAGGACCTAAATGTAGTGTTGGACAGAGCAGCGAAAGAGATGGTATATAAAGGAGTTTGGAATGTAGATGCTAATTTGGCAGACTGCAATCTGTTTCCATGCAGTAGGATACTTTCTGCTTTGTTGTGTAGCAAATGTTGACAAAGAAACCAGTTTTCTGGCTGGTTAGGCAGCAAAGAAGATCTCTCTTGGAGAAATAAATAATCAGAGCTGAATATGGAAAACAAGTCATCAAAGTAGATATATAGGCCACTCAATGAGACTCTTGCTGCAAATAAATTAATTATAGATCATGATTGTATTGAACTCAAACAAAGAAATTTGAGGAGTTCTGGCATGTCACTTTTTGCTCATTAGCGTTGTGAAATAGGTCATATTTAATTTCTAATTTCTGGTATCAAAAATATATTAAATTTAACAATCCGGCCTGGAGATGAAACATGAAGCATGGAGGTTTTTACATTTTGTTTGAATTGTTAAATAGACCTGTCAGAAGAGCATAGCCTAAATGAAATGGTGCAAATATTTGAATATTAGCATTTGTCTGTAACTCCATAATGCTTAGGGATGACAACTTTGCAGCCACAGACCTTTGCTACTCAAAGCCAGTCTTAATGGTATGGACCGAAGGCTATGCTTCTAAATTTCTAAATAGGTCTGGAGTTGAAAAAGTTCTGATATTATAACAGCAGCGACTCCATTTAGCGCCTTCTTCCCTCCCTCCAGCAGTCTCATACATATACAGTGACTGGGGGGTCTTGAACCTCAAGAAGGAATAGAAACAACTTGATGGACAAAGAGAATTTTAAGTTGTTGTTGTTAATTCAACTGGCCAGGGAAAGTGTGAGGCAGAGGCAGTCAGAAATGTGCAGATAGAAAGAGCTAAGGAAGATTTGCAAAATCTGGCACTGTAAACAATGAACTGAGCACATTTTTGATCCTATAAAGTTAGATTTTCTGTCTGATTAAGGCCATTTATTTGCTCTGGTGACTGTGACTATCACTGTCAACCATGTAGTTCTCCAAATAGCCGTGCGCTTAGGCTGGAAGGAGTTCATTAGCCCATGGAGCTGCTACCATGATGGACAGGACAAAGGGTATAGGAGGCAGACAATGTCAGTTCCTGGTTTACTAGTTTGGGGATTTCGGGGCTAACAACCATAAGATTTGGGAGTAAAAAAAAATCCCAGTATCCAAATTTGTTCCAGAGACAATGACCAGGGCTAGACCTCTTTCCCTTTGGAAACTGTTTCCTGAATTAGATCTTTGAGTATAAGAACCATACATTAGATATATAAAACCAACAGTAATAGAGATGGATGCCTGTAGGTTGCTCATACAGTATATTTATTTTCATGCACTGTTATAATGACATTGGTGAAGTGCCACCACCTGAAGGAGGTTAGGATAAACAGTGCCTTTTTTTGCCCTGCACATTTCAACACTAGCCTGTAACTAGCTGCCTAGCAAATGCTTTATTAGAATCTTTTGTGAGTTGTTTGCATAATGTTTTCAATAAACTGCAGTTACTGGGGGCTCTTTGTCTTTGGCAGCAAACAGCACATTTATTACCAAAAACCTAACAGGAAGAAAAAAAACAAAGCTTTATCAGAGCTGCCGTGGCGATGTTTTATATAAAAAGGAAAAGCAATGAACCTTTCATCAGCTTGTTTCTCACGTTATTACAAAAACTTTAGGGGGATTTTTGTCACTGGTTGTACACTGTAGGAATGCCCAATTTGAAGGTTGCGTTGATTTAATCTTGAAATTCAACAGACAAGAATGCCATCACTTCTATAAATGAGCCCTGTTTGCCCAAATGATCCTGGTGCATGGATGCTGGTAGGAAATGTCCGCAGCACACTAAAAGTAACAAACCAAAGGAAAGCAGGAAAATAGAATCTCCTAAACAGCAGTGAGTTAGCGCTTCATCCACAGCAAGCTGGACCCACCAGTGATGGCTGATCCGCATCATCTTGATCATTTGACATTTTGAGTATGCAGAACATAACAGCACATGATATCTGGGTATTGCAGTCCCCAAGGACCCATTAAAAATACTGAATCACTATGACTTTCCTAGGAAAACTAACCCCGATGCATCATAAACAAAGCAACCATCCTCAGTGAAGGCAGGAATAATGCAAACCCCACCAATACTCCCTTTCACAGTTCTGCTCTGTGTGATGAGCACCACCATCAGCTAACCACAGACTCAAGTGGTGCTTAACCTTCAAGCTGAAGTACCTTGACTATGCAGATGATACTGCATTGCTGTCACGTACATCACAACATATGCAGGCGAAAATGAAGAGGTTCTGCAAAATTGCGCCCATCACTGGCTTGCACAACAACATGGACAAATCACAAGACAGTCCTGTCCTCCCAAGAGAAAAGATTATTGAAGCATTATGACAAGTACTGGGGAACAGATGATGATCAAAAACTTCAAGGATGAGAATTCATTCAGTGAGACCAACACAGACAAATGTGCACGGACAACCACACTCAGAATAAAATCCAGCATTTTCTAATCTGATGTGATGACAGCACTGTCTAATAATGCAGTTGCTCTAATAGCCAGTGTAAAACTGTGTAACATAACCAGCCACAAAACAACACCAACAGCCAAAAAGGTAAATGATTAGTCAAAGTATTTGAAGAGTCCTAGAGGACGTCGCTAAACAAGTCCTACTGCGCAATCACACTGCGTAGAACTTGGTTGATGGGTTCGCTCCATCGTAGGCATTCCAAGAGGCTGTGATTGCATCTCTGCAATCAACTACTACTTCTGAACAGCTTCACTGATTTCTTACTCCCGTTCATAATATTATATCACTTTCATGAGTTTACATAGCTAGCTAGCAAACACTGATTAGCATTAATCAAAAACAAAATTGAATATAATTAACTCAGATGTTTATTCCTGTCGTCTTTCAAATAAAACTGTAGAGAACTGGGAAGCTTTGAGTGGCCGGACTGAACATCTTGTACATTTTGTACTCGCCATACAGATTTATTTGTTCATGCAACAAAATCACATCATCCGGAAAATGAGGAAGCACAGAAATCTGATTGGCTGCTGGCGGCTGATGACGGAATATTTGCTGTGGCCAACTTTTATCTGCTGACAAGCTCTCTGATGGTCCACACATTGGCCAGGTCTCCCGATTTGCTCAGCTCTGTCGGAAATGAATTGTCTTGCAGTATTTTGTTCTTACAGTGTGAGTGCACTGTAAAAGCGGATCCCTTCAGGCTGAGGAAGAGGCCCCTGATAATTGACCTGGTGCAGTGATGCAGAGCTCATGGCCAGGAACACAGAAAGCATCTTAAGTACAGATCTGAAGCATAGATCCTATATCTCTCATCTTTTGCACAGACCTATATGCTTGAATAAATGAAGAGGATTAAACAAGTATACCGGATGACACAAGGTTGATTATATCTCTCTCTGAGTGTCCCAGCTTTATGTTGTTAGATGTCGTTCCACAGCCGACAACACCTGTAGGCTATGCACGTGAAGAGAGATTGTTCAAGTGCAGAGAGTGGATTATTCTCAGCGTTATGTACCTACAAGATTAGAAGGTCACAGTTTTTAAAATGGGAGAGTTGCATCACATCTGAGTCTCTTACTAAAACTGTAGTAGCAACTGGCACACGAGTCTTTTATTTTTTTTCTGAGGAATGACCGGTTTGTAATTGTCCCAAACATCCATAGTAATGTATGAAATAGACAAACTAATAAGAAAAAGTGAGTGGCAGTAGGAGAATTAATTAAGCAGAGATCTTGAGGAGGACTTACCCAATTGGCGTGTGACTAACGAACGTACTCACCCAACAGGATTAATGAGATGTTAACCGTTTTTGACTGATGTATTTGATGGACAGCCAGTGGCTCAGCTTGATAAGAAACAATCAAATAGCAACCAAAATTAGCAGTTGGCCAAACATCTTAGGAAGAATCTGGATCATACTGTAAGCCCCCTCTCTTTTTGTTGTTTACCCAACTAAATCTCAATCTTTTTTTTTTTTTTTTTTGGCTCTACCTTCTTGGACTTAATATTTTATCACACAGGACGGTAGTTGTGATGAATGAATTGTGCCTTTACAGTTTAGATAAACTGCTGGATTCAGGCTTGTATACTGGAGAGATAACGGAGGTGTCAGGAGGCCCTGGAAGTGGCAAATCTCAGGTGAACATTTCCCACCTTTCTACTCCATCATTGATAATTTCAGCATTGTCTAAAGAGACCATTTACTATGTTATCTTAGATGAAAACTACTCTGAAGAACTTTGCAAGATGTGCTCAATTTCTTTTTTATTTCTTCTCCTGTGATAGATTAGGAAATGTAACGATGGCTGGATCGTACTTTTCAGGATTGTAAATACGAATGGTGTATGCCATCTCTAACTATTGTTACTGTATGCTTTTCATGTATTCTAGGTGTGTTTTGGTGTTGCAGTACACGTATCCTACCACCTGAAGCAGAGGGTGATCTACATAGATACAACAGGAGGGCTGTCTGCCAGCCGCCTGCATCAAATGCTCCAGGCTGAATCAAATAACGTGGAAGAGCAGGTGAGCTGATAGGCATTCAGATTTTAAATAAAGATTAAATGATGTATAATATACAACCGTGATGTGAATCAACCGAGTGACACTGCTACGTCATTGCACAGATGGAGGCTCTTCAGAGGATCCATATCTTTCGTGTGTTTGACATCTTCTCCTTACTCAGCTGTCTGTACAATCTTCCTTATGGGCCTCAGCAGGTTTGTGTTTGATATTTTTCCCCCTTTTGCTTTAAAGGAATACTCCAACATTTGGGCAAAATACCCTTTTTCAGACTTAACCAAACTGAACCAAGATGTTGAATATCATTTTCACCTCTGTATGGCCACTGGTGCAGTTCTTATGGGTAGCATTTTGTGTTAGCTTGGCATAATGACTTGTCTGCAGGAGTCAGTGGCCTAGCTAAATGAGGGTAATTTTAGGAGAATTGAGACAGTAGGAACTGTAGATGGTAGGAACTATGACCGCTGAACACATGCTCTAACTTCTCCTAAAATAACTCTTACTCTTTTTTTTTTTTTAAATCCCTAGAGGTGTATTTCATTATCATGGAATACATGATACATTGTAGAACTAAGACAGCTTCGGAGTTTCTGTGAGGTTTATTTTTCACTTCGATGGAATGAGGCTAGTGACTCCTATAGTCATCAAGTCTTTATGCTAAGCTAAAATGAAATGCTACCCATAGGAACTGAACCAGTGGATGTACAGAGGTGAAAATGGTATTATATCATGGTAACATCTTGTTTCAGTCTGGGTGTCAGATAAAGTGTATTTTGCCCAATATGTTGCAGTATTCCATTAAGCAGACCAATACTGAAGCTATAACTGAGGAACCTGTGAAAAATGCATTAAGTTTTCAATAATCTAATTGTGTCACATCTTGAATTAGGTATCTGTTGGTGGCGGCTCAGTCAAGGCAGTGATAGTGGATTCAGTGTCAGCAATTATCTCTCCCATACTGGGAGGCAAACTAAATGAAGGTAATATCTCTTTCCGCTCTGTCCGTCACACCCGAGGCTCTGTTTACACCTGAGCCCTGTAAATGCCAGTTGTCTGTCACGAGTCAATAAAATAAATATATCACCAGGGTTCCCACATATTTTGTAAGCGTGGAAATCTAACTTACTTCCAGTCGTAAAAAAGGAAAACGAAGCGTAAAGCTTTGGACAGTTGTGGTAAATCATCGAACGTTATTTCATAAGATCTCTCACAGCTCATTCAATATTTAAGGACACCTCTATCCCAACACCTGGAACATCAAGATTATAGAACTAAAAATTTAATTTGTGATATTGCAGGACAAAGTATGGAGCTGTTTCAGTTGGAGATGGACCTTTTGGAAACATTAGAATGATTTAAGGTCTTAACATCCAAGTGATCTTTATTTGCCTTTGTTAGTAGCAATTATGGTTCCTAAAACACCAGAGTTCTGTAACTCAACCATCTGAACATAATGGGGGCAATATTGACATCTTTGCTTATTGAGTAATGCTCAGGAAATGATTTCTCAATAGCAGTGGGAACCCTCTTAGTATATCTGATAACCAAATCTAACTGAAAAGAAAGTGATTCACTTATAAAAATTACATTGGGAGCTTGAATTACTGGTGTTGAACCACTCCAGCAATAACATTCAAAGATGTTCAAAGTATTCTTCACACGGACAAAAGCTGTACAACTTCCTGTGCCCCCAGGCATGTCCTTGATGATACAAGTCGCAGGAGTTCTTAAGCGTATCACAAAGGACTTCAATGTTGCTGCTCTGGTAAGGATGACAAAGTCTGACGTTTGCTGTTCTAAATGCATGAGGCGTATATAGGGGATTTCAAAAGTCTACACACCCTTTCAAGTTTCCTGGCTTTTATAGCCCCGAGGCCTGAAATTAAAACTAAATTAAACTTTTTCCCCCCGACTTTCTTTTGGATACAGTAATAACAAAGATAAAAACAAAACTACTCATTTCTGACTCTTTTAAAAATAGAAAACAAAAAGTCCTTGGTTGCGTAAGGTGTGTACACCCCTTATAACTGGGGGTTATTATGTTACGTTTTAACTAATCACATTACAAAGCAAATTTGCCTGGACATGAAATCATTTGAAGTGAAGTAAAAAGTAGAGAGGGTATGTGAGGGTCCCATTTGATGGAAAGTGGAACAATCTGGCTGTCCCACCTTTTATGTTTTTTCTTTCTTCTAAAGCCTGTATTCCGGCTATCTACTGTCTCTGGCAATAATAAACCATTAAACAGGATAAAGACATGCTTTGATAATCCCCCAAGGGGAAAAAAGACTAAAACATAATGGTGAATGGGTCTGCAGGTAACAAACCATGTGACAAGAAGTGGCCGTGGGGAAGTACAGGCGGGACTGGGTTTGACATGGAGTCATGTCCCCAGAACCAGGATCCTGCTGGAGCGAATTGAGAGAGCTGGCTCCATCCACTGCAGTTTGCGCTCTGCAACGCTGATCAAGTCCTCCAGACAGGTACAGGCTCGTCATGTAGCTGAGCACCGCTGCTGTCAAGCGGGTTTTGGCG
>OMLF01057581.1:21299-36933 GCA_900302615.1 Holocentrus rufus | reverse complement strand
GAAGGGGTTTGGGGAGGGGGGGGGGGGGGGATGTCAAAACGTCTTGTTAAACCAGTGGATTTGAAGTGATGGGTTTTCCGCTGATCTGATAAAGCAGTAAAGCTGCAGTAGGTGAGGATTTGATGTAAATAAAACACCAATTTCATGATCTTAAATTACAAAGCGAGTGCGCAGCAGAGAAGCGCATCACATTACCTGATTGAGAGGCAAGAGATTCACAGTTGGTCCAAATTAAATTCTGGTGTAAGATATTGGCACTGGCAGGAAACTTTCTCCTCCCATAGTTAGTGTCAAATCAAATACAAACTGCCTTCTAAACTTCTAAACAGCATCACAGACGGGGCAGGGTGGTTAACATGAGCGCGCTTTGTGCACTTTACTGATGTCACATTACATGATTTCTGGGTATGAAATTAGTATTTTTCAAACAGAGCTGCCAACATGCAAAGTTGCCTAATACAGCTTTAAAAGTATTCTTAAGTCTCTCTTAGAACTGCAACCTCAAACAACTTGTTTTCTCCTGTCATAGATACTCACGCCTGCAAAGCATTAATTGTGCAGAATTTTCTCTTGCTGTTTTGGAGTTGTAGAAAAGGTTCATCAAAAGAAGCACTTTGACAAAGCACATTTTGGATGAACCAAGCTAGAATTTGTTTTATATTGCAGCAGAGGTTTATTGAAACGAGGTGTATATCAACATTGTCGTGTGTTTTGCTTCCTAGCCTTGTCATATCAAAGAGCAGTTTGACTTACAGTGGTGGAGTAAGTCTGAGGGATCCTCGGGAAAGCGAAAACTGAATGACTCAGACTCCTGCTGAGTGCCAACTGGAACTGCTTTATAATCCACCCTCAAAATGTATTTCTACACACGCAGGAAGCTGAAAGAAATGTGTTCTGGAAAAAAATCTGCAAATAAATGTGAGTATTTTGTAGCTTTGGTATCTTTTTACTTTTTCCTCCTTGTATAGAATACAAGGCCTTCCAAAAAAATGTTCAGTCAAGAGTTGCCAAAAGTCTGTAATGGTGACTAGAAATAAGTCCAAACAAGCTATGTTATGTGCTGTGTGTTATGTTGAGAAAATGTTTAGGGATGGCCATTTTCATTGTGTAATGATTGTGATTATTGCTACAACTGCTACCGTTTTTTGCACTTAAACATGTCACAACTGCTTCAAAATGTACCTGTTTAGATCATGAGAGAATAATGTGAACTACTTTCTTGAATGCTATATCAAGGGCAAAGGATTTGAGTGTGAGATTTGTTTTTACTTAATAAGAAAAAGGAAGAATAAAAAGGCAAGTGAGAACCTCTGTATTCATGAATATTCTTCTGTATCTTTTTGGTGCAGTGGGTGAGTTTGTGTGGATTTTTCTCCTTCAGAGCCTCAATCCGTTTTGACATTTAATTCGCCTGCCTTGTAGTCCAAAATATTCCAAAGATGATAAAAGGTAAACCTGAATCATCCTTGAAAACCTATGGAGATCCATTTAGATGCTGAAGCCTGCAGTAAAAACTCCACAGCTTCTCGTAGGATTATGGCATGAGCCTCGTGATCTAGATATTTTGAAGCAGCTACAGAAAAATCCAACTTAAAACAGGACTCGAGGTTCACAGTTGATTTCGGAAAATCTAGGGACACGAAAGTTACATTCCCTGAACATATTAAAGTACTTAAATCCTCACTTGGCACAGCCTTGTTTCTTTTCAGCAGCAAGGGAGTGAATGGGGAAGGCACTGGTCATGATGTCACTGATAATCTCAATCCATTTTATAATACACTACTTGTACTACTTTTTCTGCAAGAAGCTGCAGTGCAAATTGGTGAAATGAACCAAACACATTTCCTAGAAAATAAATAGCATGAGAATGATATTACTTTCCTTTTTTATTATCTCTTTTTCAGCATTCCCAGTATTCAACAGCAGATAAATTTTGCTGTACTCAGTCCTTATACTAGGGTAAGAAATACCTCAGATCAAGTTCTGGCAGTAAAAACGCTAAAAAAATGTTTCTCATTTTGACTAGCTATTCATTTTCATAGTTATGTGATTTGTAGAGCACTGGAACATCTCTTTGTAATGTTTCATGATATGCTGTACAAATGTATCTACTTGCATTAACTCTATTTGACTTTAATTGCCAAAATTTCCACTAGATTGACAAAATCTCTACCTCTACAACACATTTGTTTGTTCAAACAGGCCTCATTTCAGGCAAACTGTCAGTATTAATGAAGCCGTTTACATCTAACTCCTGTACAGGATGATCGCTGCTTCCCCCAAAACTAGCACAAACTAAAAACCCAAAATAACCAGGTGTATGTAGCCCCTGCTGGTTTGTAAGTAGTACAAATCAATAAGGGCTTGAAATCAATAAATAGAAATAGCAATGGCTGAAAACATCATGTAGCTGACCATGTGGATACAGTCTATCCTGATCCCAGAACGTGGGAAGTGTTACTCACCAAAGCCTGACCATACAGTTCCAAAGCATAATGGGGTCCATGTCCGTGTGACCACAAAAACCAACCAAGTTCACATGGTTGAGCATGTATTTAGAGTACAACACTTGTCTTAAGTTACAGTTCATGATTCATGGACAAATGCACCATATTAAAAAAAGTTGTGATTTTTGTGTTGCCTGGTGGGTTGAGTCACTTTTCAGCACGGGGGTACAACGCGCCTCTTGCGGATACACTCCCAGATCCAGCTGGGCGTGACTCTTTTGGCCTGGCTCTCTTCTTCAGGTTCGGCCAGCGTGTGCGTGGCCGAGGCAGCGTCGTAGTCTGGTACGAGGTCTCCGTCATATGCCAAAAAGTAGCGCCTTAGTTTGTTGAAGTCATCGACCGAGCTGGGCAGGAATAGCTTCACCCCGCTGAAGATGTCCAGCAGCGTCTAGAGAAGAAAAGAAATGGCAGCTTAAGCAACCCTATAAAGCATGCTAGAAACCACTGCAAAAAAATGGATTGTGTCAATATAAAAAATAAGTCCTGGTACCCGATGCAATTACAATTATTTGTTTCAGTACTATCAGGGCGTTTCTTCCTGGCACAGTGTTACTATATGAAGTTACCTGCAGATGCTACCTGTCAGATCTACATTCCAATTCAAATAGGAAAATAAAATGAAAAGACATTTAATTTGCTAACAAAAAAAAGTAAGCAGCTAAAGATATTTCATGTGGACTTACATCATGTTCAGGTAATTGTACAGTCCAATAATCCACTCCAAAGTTCAATTTTGCTTTTAGCAGCAATTTTTCACAGCAGATAATGAGTAACAGAATATCTGAATAAGCAGATCAGATCACAAGTACCATTTCAAGTACTATTAGTTAACATTCATGCTGCCTGTTGTAAAACAGTTACAGGAACACGGGTAGCTGTTGCATTTATTCATCTAATCAAATGCTGCTGTAAAACAATTCTTGGATAAAAAAAAAAAAAATTAGAAAATATGCTCCATAATAGGCTAGAGGATATAGCTTCTTTTTTAGCACTGGTCAAACAGCTCGATGGACTCACAACAGCTTATTCAGAACAGGAGAACGGATAAAGAACAATGCATTTGGTTGGGCCCAATAAAACAGAATATTACTTAACAGCAGCTTCATGCCAAGAGACATTTTTCCTCTCACTGGAATTTTTTTTATATCGTACCAAAGTGCATGTCATCACAGTATCACTATTGGGGAATCTTCATTTATCGATCTGAGCACAGGTACATATCAGCTGGAGCAGCTGATCCTGATACTGCAGGTGCTCTCAGTGCATTTTTATAGCATACTTTAAAATTTGTCTGAAATGAGTGTATGTGTGTTGCAAACTCACAGTATAATAATAGGCGGTTGTAGCGATTTACTAACCTTGTCATTGCTTGGCTCCAACACACGAGAGCTTGCCTTTGGTTTGGTTTGTCCATTGCTGTGAACACTTTCACATTTCTTCACCTGGAGGGAGGCAGAGGTCGCTTACAATATGAGGCCGTGGAGGTTTTTAATTTCACAAGAGTATATCCATTCACTGATACTGCTCAGAGGTTAGCCTGCACAGCTCAAGTTCATGCTTCAACAATTGCCTGACAGGATTACTCTATTTCTAATATGAACATTTCTGTAAATAGAATACCTTCTTTGCACTGGGTCCTTCTGGGACGGGAGAGCGAGGTTCAGATTTCACCGCCTTTGCTTTGGGCGTACTGTTGTTGCCTGTGATGTGAATACATTTTAAGATTACATTTAAATTAAGACGCAACAGATAAACATTATCATTTCCATTTCTTTCTATCATTTGGACAAAGCAACACCTGAATTCTTGAGGACATGGAGTTTACAATCTGTTTGTGGCCCGACTATTGTCTGCAGGAGTCTTGCCAGAGTGCTGCTTCAATCAATAAGGTGTTTTTAATCCAAAGGAATCAGACTTTTTTTGTTGCACCATCAAAGTAAGGCTAGCAGCCTACAGAGCAGGAAGTCAGCAACAATAATACTGGATTAAAGTAGTGAGAAAAGCAACAGCAGTAAAGCTGAATGTCCAAAAGCAGTGAAAATCAGTGTTGCATTTTAGCAGCAGATTGCTTGTGTTCACCATCTGCTTCTTCAGAGCCTGTGGAGGCTTTATGGATACTGGTTACCTCAGCCTCAGGCTAGTCCAACACCTGTCACTCAAAATGATTGACAGGTATTGGGGTGGGAACCTGACCAGCTTCGCTTTCATGCATGTTTTTTTTTAAGTTTTACTCTGCTCTTGTGCCTTGCTGTGAAGCACTTTGTAGCTGTGGTTTTAAAAAGTGCTCTATGAATCAAGTTCATGACGATTATAACTTTGCTGCATGAAAATACCTGCCTTAGGTGTGAACAATAAAATATACAGAGCTGCATCACAGTCCTCGTTTCTGCCTTGGTCGTTGAGTTTGTGTACTCACTGGTCTTCTTGGGTGTGGCACTTCCATGGGAGGAGGAGGACGGGGAGTTTCCTCCGCTGTCCCCTCC
Organism: Holocentrus rufus; assembly: GCA_900302615.1. Lineage (NCBI taxonomy): Eukaryota > Metazoa > Chordata > Actinopteri > Holocentriformes > Holocentridae > Holocentrus > Holocentrus rufus. Next base: position 31,943 of record OMLF01057581.1, on the reverse strand, counting down.
TGATGATCCCCTGTCATCGTTTGATTTGGACGGTCCTGCTGTCACTTGAAAGTCACTGTTCTCCTTTGATATGCGATAAAGCTCCTGAGCAGAAAGATCAAATGAAAATATGGGCCACGGCCAAGAGATGTAAAGTTGCCTGTCACAAAAGATTGAATACCCATGTTTGACTCAAATAATTTAAAGTGGGTATTTTTTATAGCCCCAGCCAATATTTTAAGTCATTTGTCTATGTTTGCAAGATCACTGATGTGCTACACTCTGACTGCAAATGCGGTCCTTGTCAGTGGTGTCTCAATCATGCTTAACTTGGGCAATCTTGGGTGCAATGGGCTAAATAATTCTGCCTCGCTCCCATATTCTGTCATTTCCCATACTACCTGGGAGGTGGCATATAATAACAGTCTCAAACAGACCTAGGGCAAACATATTTGTGGAGACTTTTTAAACTGCCATGTGGAAATCCAGTTTAAGTTCAGTACATTAAGTGTTGAGATACCCAAGAGCAGGGTAGCAGAAGACATAATTAAATAGTAATCTGAGCTCATCTTATGCCTGTTTGGTGGCCCAATATTTTTTGTATTATTTTTGTAATTATTCAGATTATCATCTCTTAAAAAAAAAAGAAACTTCATGGTTAGGTGACACTACTTGAATCAGAAATATTTTTTCCCCACAGCACCTTGGGCATCAAGAGATGCTTTGCTCCTCTAGAATCACTAGAGTACTATCAAACTTCACATCATTTGCCACATTTGAGTATTCTAAAAATCATGTGTGTTCTTGAATGAGCAGTGTCAAAGTTCTGTTTTTATCCTCACACCTTAGCTGTGAAATTTCACACGACTCCTACAATCCCATCAAAATCCCATCATCACCACACAAAAACAGAAACTGGACTTGTTCACTTCAACAGATCTATAATACTGGTATTGCCATGAATGGACTTGTCCTACTCTGAGCTGGTGCAGGTTGGTGGCGGTCTTCCAGTCCTTGTCATCACGGATACGGGTCATGCGAGGAAAGCGGATGGAGATGCCGTCGGCTGTGTGCATCTCTGACTTGGAAAATTCTGCACCTGTGATCTCCCAGACTGGCGCTTTCTACAACAGAGAGGGAAGAAAATAACAGTTGATGAGACAAGATAGGATTTTGAGGAAGGTAAACAGTCCTCGCTGTTCCTTATATTGAGGAAAAAAATAATCCATGACTGACCTAACTACAGCTTTCAGGGAAGAAATGCATGACGGCTATGGTTTAAGGGAAGAAATTCTTTGGCTATGTGGATTTCATTATGAAGTCCTCTTCTTTAAATCTTTGAAGTCTAAAAGTCTCTCCAATCTTTGAAGTATGAAAGTATTTTTGAACAAAGTAATCTTCAAAATTTGAAATGTGCTGATAGGAAGCAGCTCACAGCTCCCTAATGCAGCAGTGGTGGTAAATTATTGTAAAACTTTTGAGAGTAACATATTTAAAAGAAGTTCCTGCAAAAGATACCTGCAAGTGATGCCTTTAACTTATCAGTGCATTGACAAAAAGTGAACCCAGAACGCAGATACACAACTGGGTTGTATGTGAACAGGCCTGCTGGGAAACACAAAAGTGCTGAATAGTGAAACCTCACCTCAGGATCGCGGGTAATGAAATCTGGATAATAGTTCTTGATGATTTTCAACCAGCCAGGGATTTTGCTTGGCTCCTACAGGGAGGCACAAACACATACACACACACAAAGATTTATTTTCAGTTTTATTGCATCAGCTCAACATTCCATGCGGGGCACTAAGTGGATCTTCTCTGACCTTGCTGATTTTGATCATGTCCAGCTCGTTCTGGAGCCTGGCCAACAGGGCGTCGTCGTAGCCTCCAGAACACTTGGTGACTGTGCACCACTTCTTGGAGTCAGGGTCGTAACAGCCCATTAGAAAACTGGACATGATGCCCCCTGGTGGGTGGAAGAAACACAGCAGTAGGAAACTCTCAAAGGAAATTTAGATTAATATCCGCTGTTGAATTGTAAAAAGACCATTTTTGCCCTTGGAGACAGTAAAGACCTATTGAATAGTCGCTGCATAGGCTGTGCAAGTAATCCACTTTGTAGGAGAAATGTGGAAGAGCAAAATCTCGCATTAATATGGCACATCAACTGAGATAAAGGTCAGGCAAAACGCTTTTCCCTCCAGCAGGTCCAGTGCAGCATCAAGTCCATGGCTAACAGACTTTTCTATTCCAGCAGTCCTTGGCTGTGAAACACTGCCACGAGCTCTGAGAAATAGCCGTGCCTTGGACAGTTTGAAGAAACCTCTCCAAACAAGTTATAAAGGTCTTTGCTGGTGGCCATTTCTGAAACTTTTGTCCTTTATGCCTACACTTTTTTCAAAACCAACAGTAAAGGAAATCGCCGGTTGTTTTAAAAAAATAAATTTTAAATTGTGTCTTACATCAAATGTTTTCCTCTCTTATTTGCATGTCTTGTTGTTTTATTGGCTTTTCATCATAGTGCACAAGCTTGCTGCGTATTTGCTGTTTGCACCTCTTTTTGTAACATTTTTGCAGTCACTCTCACACACCCTTCATTGGCTTCCTTCCTTGACTTGTTTATATGCTTCTGATGTCATCATCTGCTGTATGCAACCTTCTATGTTCTGTCTGCATGTTTGTCGAATCAAATGCTGCTGCTGTGTGTTTAACGTGTTTAATATTGTTGATGCACTGGAAACACGCTATATAACAATATCATCCTCTCTGTGGAAGTTTCACTTACCATCTCAGAATATCCACACACTCCATGTTTTTAAGATAAGATATGACTTTATATGCAGTGGAGCGTAAAGTAAAAGATGGGAGAAAATATCAACTGCCAACCTACATCACCAAATACACAGCCTGTGCTTTTTTGCAGATTACTTTTAAGGGATGTTTTGGACAACTACCCAGCTACACGCCTGGAGAGGCCAAAGGAGCAGTGCTGAGGATCTCAGAGCAGGCTGAAAGCTGACGGAGCTTCCTGGGCTCTGGATGAGCTGCCAACTCAATGTCTTCAATTAAAAGACTTTTCAAAACTCACTTCTTTGGCTTGTTTTTACTTGAACTTGAATAAGTTTGTTTAAACAAATATATTTTGTTCTTTTTCTTGTTTTAATTTTTCTATGCATTTACCTTTACTATTTTCTTCTTTATCTTTAAGGATTTTATTTATTGAGCACATTTTCACTTTACTTTTGAGGCACTTTGCTTTGCTAAGTGCTGTATAAATCAAAGGTTATTCTGGTTATTATTTTGTCCACTAACCTACAAAGCTGCACTGCAAGAGGATTAATTCCTCCTATATTGTTGTCTGCATTAAAGGTGCAGTGAAATGAGAATGACCTTTCTCAGTCTCAGGGCATTGTTTAATAAAGAGCCTGTTATTGTTACTAAAATACAACTGTCAGTCTGCACTCCCCTTGAGAAACTCTCCCTCTGGCTGTCAACTAAATCAAACTGTTGTAGACCCTGATCCATGTCCGACAGCAGAACCCAAAGTCCCAGAGTCACCACGGCTCCAGAATGGATTACTTGTGTGTGCTGATGTACCGGCACTGGATATTTGCTCTCCAGTGAAACAACCATACTGTTATGTTGGGCTCTATCTGTGCTACAAGCTTTGTCTACAAATGGAATCAAAAATGTTTGGATTTGTAAGTAAGATGATGCTGCAGAAGTTTTGCACGTACCAAGAAGCCACAAACTCAAACACAAGTGACACTAACACTAGCTACCTTGGTTGACTAATTTGTGATGCTCAGCATGTCCACAGTACCACACCCTTCAACCTAATGAAAAGTGGCTGAGCTCTGAAAGAGAGAGTCAATAAAGCAGGTGGAACTACTAGATGCCAGCTATCAAGAAAAAAATGGCAAAATAATAATAATAATAATAATAATTCTGACTGACCGTTGGAGCCTTTTCCAAAGAAAGCCCCCAGCACCACCAGGTCAGCTGTGTCAGCCATCGCTCCTTCATTCAGGTAGTCCTTCTTCACCTTCAGCCAGTGACGCTTCCCTGGTTCATAGGTGCCCTTTGACAAGACACACAGACACAAATATCATCTTACTGTTTCCACTATATCTGCACACCTCATTTTTCAACACAATGTCATATGATTTGGGAATGTGATTCCATTTTGAGATGCAAATATGGGGGATAAAGTGCCTCACCTTTATGTCTTTGAGCACCAGGCCTTCAAGTCCCTCCCTGATGACTCGAGTAATCATGTTAGCCAGGTCTGCTGCCCTCTGACACACACACACACACACACACACACACACACACACTGAATCATGTCCATGTCTTCATGCTTTCTGAAATATTTCTTGTTTGTCTGTTATTGTGTCTTATGAATTTCACTGCACTGCAAAAAAGAAAAAAAATTACAACATTTCTAGATTTAGAACTTTTGGTAGTTCACATGTGGAGACACTGCAAAAGTAATAATTGGCCTGTTGTACCTGCACTTGTTTTCATTCCTCGCCATAACATACACTACATATCATCAAAGTTACAGATACAAAGTAAAGACAGTACAGAATCATTTTTATTCTAAATAATTCCTGTTGAATGAAAACCACTAATCACAGTAGAAAAGCTTTGAAAAATACAGAAGTAAGAGTTGTACTTACAGTGACGTGCTTCATTTCTGAGAACAGGATCCTGTTTGGCACTTCGACCATGTTGTCATGCAGAAACTTCCTGCGTTCACACAAAGGCCTGGGACGGACAAAAAAAAAAAGTTCTTATTGTAAACTATGGTAAAGTATCATTTAAAAGTCTGGGCTTTCTGGTGGCTCAGGGTGCAGCATGTCTCCTGTTGCATTTGTTAAATCCAAGCTTCCTCTATATTTTCCTTTGAAATGACTCCTGCTTGTTATCAGAGATGACAGGCTGTGACGTCCGATGCTTGGATGCAACTCACACACCCTCCTGGGATCGACATGGTTCTGTCATAGCCTTGCATGAGCTGCACTTCAGTGGCGGAGCTTTAGGATGTGCAGGAATCCCAGGGAAGGAAACCAAGTTGAAATTCCCTACGTCTCTTTGCAGTCAGTTGACGGTCAGTGTGTCATTCATTCAGCCGGTGTGGGACGAGGCCACCCTCACTCCAGCTATGGCTTTGCATTGCTTTAGCGTCCATGACAGCCCCTTTGAACGGCACACATGCCTTTAGCTTTGTCCCTTAGTGGTATGCCTTCTGACAGAAACGCTATTGCAGTTCAGGGATTTGTCAAGCCACTCAGCACTTGCTAAATAATCGTCCCGGCTGCTGTCACTCACAGTGGTGCAGAGTTCCCTGGTTTTCAGCCTTATCATCTTGCAGGAGCATCAGAGATGTTTTGCCCTGGAGGTAGCTTTCTTTCTCCCCCGCCCTGCACTCACACTCTTTTCTGATCTATCACCACGAAGCTCATCTCACTGTTTTTTTGCCGTTCTTTCACTCTCAAAGGCATTTCTCTGTGGATTCCTCAGGGACTTGTGAGAAATCCTCCTGAGTTTTGATCACGGAACTTATAACTGACAATTTGAATTTAAGGTGGGAATTTTTTTCTGCAGCATCATCATGAATAGCTAGCAAGATGACCTTTTAATTTTTTTTAATTTCTCTACTGACATTTGAAAGTGAAAGTCAAAGCTGAGTCCATGGTAACAGGGTAAAAACAATTCTGTCCTGCTTTTTAACTTGGACAGGTCGTCATTTGTCAAAATAAATCATGAGATGTAATGTAAATGTAAATAAATTTTAATAACATTTCAAGATTGTTTGTTTGTACTGGAAAATATTGGTTGCAAGCATATACAAAATACTCCTATTGTTATACCACTGCAAAATACCACCTCTACAAAAACACTCAAACTAGAACTGAAACTAATGAAAAAAAGTACAATAACACTGTGTGTCATTTTCTCCACACACACACACACACACACACACACACACACACAGCTGCTCAGTCTGTGTGCGTTTCCAAAAATCTTGGGTTAGGCAGAGCAAACACATCAGTCAATAAATACACAAAACCAAGAGAGGGGAGCTTTGAACAGAGAGCAAATTGTCAATGGTATTACTGTCAGTAAACTAGACGCCTGCACCATTCCCACCAACAGCAAATGTTTGTACACTGGGATGAAAAGGGACCTTGAGGACAGAAGAAATGAAGTGACAACAACTCACCTCTCCATGAGACTCACACCGTTGAAGTAGATGCAGTCAAAGACAAAAAGGCACACTTTGGCATCTTGGAAGGCTGCTTTCTGAAGGGGAGAGGAACACTAGATAATACTGTGGCTGCTTAAATCTTTAAAGGTAAAAAACCTGCATAGTTTTAAAGCTGAAAGAAACTTGCTTCAGCATACTGAATGCCCTTTGTGCATTCCCTGCATATTTTTTTTATATTCCTAAATTTTTGTTTAGTTACTTTGGCTGGCATAAATGATTTTGTCTGACAAATTACTTTTGTCCACAAACTTCACACTGATGTGTATATTGCCTCACCTTGTGAACACCCAAAGTCCCAAAGGGCAGGGGTTTGCTGGTCTTTGTGTCGATGAGGAGGACTTCAGCGTCCAATATCATACTGTGGCCGCCAGCAAAAGCCTGGGGGATGTATTCTTTAAAATGGGCTACCTGAAATGTTAACATGGACAGATACACAGGCATAAGTACTGAGTAAAACCTTGAACTTGAAAGGTGCTAAAAAAAAAAGCAGAAAACACATTCAAATCAGGTTAAAAGACTGCAGCAGATTTTTATATTGTCTAAAATAATCAGACCTAACAACTGCGGATTTACAATAAACAAATGAGATTCAGCTAAGTATAGATGTTAAGACACAAGCATTATACACATACCTATACATTACTGTGTCTCTCGTTGCAAATTATGCTTCAATAGGACTCATTTTGCCTCATCAGCAGCATCTACCTTTATTGTACTCTGTACCCCTCCAGGTAACTCTTTTCAATACCAATGTGACAAACTGAAATATGAGCTAGGTAGAACTTGAAGCTAAAGGAAAGACTTTTATCATCAAAAGCTCTTGCATAACCGTGAGAGGAGAAAGTAAGTGGGAACACAGAGGCCTGCAGTATTGGGATGGGTTTGGGCACATGGCTTGTACACATCCCTAAAACATCCTCATGCATAAAAGCCCCAAGGCCTTTTTAACTTCACTGCCTTTTCTTCAGTCACTTAGTGTTCAGCAGAGGTCAAAATGTGTCCTTTGCAAACTAACTAGACTCCAGAGACGCTGGCAGGTATATAATAAATGCACAGCAGCAACCTCTGGTGGTTTGAACATCTAATGGACATAAAGAGAACCTTTATGCTTGTATGTGTAAGGGCCGGTTCAGACAGAGGAGTCGAAGCCAGGCTGTCGAGAGCAAATCTGTATTTCTACTTACTACCTAACAGCTTACCTAAGGAAAAATGCCCAATAAATTTAGGCTTTAAAAAAACAGTCTCGTTTATTCAGGATTTTTCTCCCCCAGTGGCTTGACTTGTGATTAAGCAACTGGAAAAACCTATGGATCAATATATCAATTTTTTGAGAGAATTAAACAGCATTTATTTTCCTATTTGAATTGGAATGTCGATCCAGCTCGTAGTGTCTGAAGGTACCTTCTGCATAGTAGGCTTATACCAGGAAGTAACAACTTGATATTACTTTCATAAATCCTTTAATGACTTGAAAAACATAAGGGGTACCTGGACTCGTTTTTTCATATTGGCATAATCTGCTTTGTTCTTGTTTATGTGCTAAAACTGTTACGTTGAAGTGTTATTTTAGAACCTGCTTTGCTGCACTATGGAAGTGAATGGAGAGATACCACGAGCTCTACTCCCAAGTGTGTTCATTCCTGCCTATAATCGTGCGTGCAGAAAGGGAAGCGGGATACATTACACAGCCAATATGTGTCCTGTGTGAACAAGCCCCTGAGGCTCGAGGATCCATGCTGAGGGAGTGTGTGCGAGAAAATCGCTAGGAAATCCCTGGGAATATCACCTTTAATTTAAGCGGCTCAGTGCTGCGGGGGCAAACGCAAAGTGGTTTCCGCACTAGCATGTAGCGGCATCCTGACTGGTACACAGCTGGCGGAGAGCTGCGTAGGTGTGTTCTCATGTATGTTAATGTGTGCATGAGGATGATTACACTGACTTTGTGAGGTAGCACCGGCTTGAGGCTGCGGCTGAAGTAGCTGAAGTTGTCTCCGTTCTTGTGGACCTGCACGCGTTCTCCGTCATATTTGATCTCAGAATACATCCCATTGGGGCATTTCTTCATGGCGTACTCGATGGATTTACATGCCTCTGCCTGGAATTACAAAAGAAAACATTAGATGATTGGCAAGCTTTCATGGAGGAGGTAATTGGCTGAATTTCATGACTTCTTCTGGCAGTACCAACAAACACTTTCTTTGATTATATCAGTGGCAAAATCCAATCAGTATCTGAGACTCTGGAGTACAATTTACCTTAAGTACTAATTATTATGGAAACATTTTGTGTCTTTTATGCAGTTATGAAAACACCTGCAGCAGAATATGCAAGTAGAATATTACACTACTGGCCTACTGTAGTATGCATAATTTGTGCTATATAATAAATCAACAATTAAATGAAGCTAATACCTTGAGGACACATCACATTCATTTTATTCAGTTGCTGTGTGAATGTGTTGTGTGTCTCAATTGATTTACACAGTCAGAAAGGTCAGATGTTGGCAATCATTTAAATGACTAGCTAAGTAATTATTAGGCGCTGTGCTAGTTGTCAACAGAATGTTTTGCATGGTTTGTTTTTCCAGAGAAATTGCTTCAAAGTGCAGACAGGGTTTCTGCTTCAGTCTTAGTCAAGTACTCAGTTCTAAACTTATCTGCCCTTAGAAATGCACAGGATCGATACATTTCTCCCCTCCACATATGAAACTGAGCAGTACTGAAACTTCCTCAAACTACGTTTCTAAAATAAAGACAAGTTAGCCTTGTATTAAATTAAAGGGACAGACTGGGGAGAAAATTAGGGGAAAATGCTGAAAATATACAGTGTGGGTGTGTAAATTGGTTAATTTAGTTTAACATGTCACACTGAGCAGCAACAAGGATAAAAGCATCTGATAATAAAAAACAGTAACTGTGTAAACATTCCCATTGTTATCAAAGAGTGAAATCCCCTGTGGATCACAGCCTCCCCTTTTCATTCTGTCTTCCTGTTCTGGGGTGTTAGAGCACATTGTTCACCACAGTGTGTGCATTTGTGGAGCTACAAGCTGATGCACTGGTATGGTAATGTGTGTGATATATATTTAAGTGCTTGCATTTTTTTTTTTGCAAGGCACTGGTGCATAACTACAGTCACCAAGTGAGTGAGTGAACGTGTTCTTACCAACATGGGCTGAACAGGAGTCATGAGCGAGGCCTCGACAGTCAGCAGCTTTCTGGGTCCTGAACCATTGGACGCCTCCTGCTGGTTCCTTAGCACGCGCTCAATCACGTCACCCAGATTACGAGAGGCCTTGAAGGCATCATAAGCATTTGGATCCACGGCATCCAAGCTGTAAAAACCACAATTATAAAAGACAAGTCGAGCATCTCCGCATGACAAATTGCCTCTTTCGAACACATTCGAAGGACAAATTGTACAGTAGTTTATGAGCAGAAGCCAAGGGAACTCACACATGCTTTGCTCCAGCATTCATCTTCAAGTCATGCTTAATAAGTCGAATGATGCATTTCAGGTCATTGCCAGTACATCTATTGAGACAAAGAGAGCATGAAATAACACACTTATCACAGTATGGTGTAAAAATTGTGAAGCAAACACTCAAAAATCACTGCATTAAATGAAGTTAAAACCTGAAAAAGTAAGATCAGAGAGGTAAAATGCTAATTTTTAACTCCGCTATTTACTGACAATTCACAGAAAACAACAAGCAATTTGAAAGGAGCCTGCTTTCAGCCTATCTGATGGACAGATATGGGAGACAAAAATACTTCGTCTTATTAATCTCAAGTTATACTCATACTTGCTACACACCTAAGGCAGACAGCCAATAAAAACACCAAAAAACTAAATAATAGAGGCCATGCAAGAAAAATAAAGGGAAAAATGAATAGGGAAAAGACTGCAGCTGTTAACAACAATGAAAAGAACTCTTTCTGGCTTTCACACAAAGGCAGAGGCAGTAGCATTAGTGCCCTGCAATTTAGACTGTTTTCTTCTGGGGTGGAACAAAAGAAAAATCAATCGGGTCCATCACTAAAGTGAGGCCAAATAAAGTGTGGAAATGTCTGGCTGCACAACGTGAGGCGCCATTACTCCCATTATTAGTATTACTACTAAACGATACAGCGTGATATCATGACAGGGCAAACTTTACACAGACCTCAACATATGTCACCACCATATTTTGGAATAATATATTGTTATAATACCTGAGGATATTTATATAGTACCTGAGGAACAGAGACTTTGCCTGCCCTGTGATTTAGAACAGATTGAAAATGAGATTCATTTTATGTTCCTTTGCCCTCTGTACGATGAACTTAGACATGTATTTTTTGAAAAAATTAGTTTGTTATTCAATGGTTTCTTTTACCTGGATGATTATG
>OMLF01057581.1:10763-21279 GCA_900302615.1 Holocentrus rufus | reverse complement strand
TGGATGATTATGAAAAACTTGAATTATGTTTCAGAATAGGAGTTTTTCATACAGCTAACTTTATTTGTAAAGTGTGGGAAAAGAGAAAAAATGTGCTGTACATTTGATTTGAATTTGGTAATATATACAGTATGTAGTCCATGTGCATGTGCAGGTATAAGTGTATGTATGTTTTTCTTTATTTTTGTTTATCTGCTGTTTTGCTTATCTGTTTACACACTATGCCATGCTCTTTGTCATGTTTAGGTCTTATAAGCCCATGTGGGTTGGGCACTTTGAGTGCACTACACTTAAATAAAAATATTCATTCATTCATTCATACTGCTGGTCTCTTTGTTCAACCTGAAAATAGCTGAGCCTATGTGCTGGTCCTCGGCCACTTCTTTGTATTCTCTGAAGAATTGTTTTCCTTTAAAGTTGCTTTTGGTCACAGACTGGGTCATTCCAGTTGATCCACTTTCTGAATGGTGCTGTTGTGGGTCAGCAAGCACGCCTCTATGTGCCTTTCTGTCACTTTACTGTGTGAGTTGATTTTGAGTAGCCGAAAACAGAAGTTTAAAAGAATACTCCAACATACTCCACCCTTTTTCCGACTTACCCAGACTGAGACGAGATGTTTGTTAATATTTTCACTAGGGATGGAACGGTTTATGACAAAAGTCCGAACCGTTGGGTTCACCTGACTCGGTTCAGAGTGCGTGTGTTGTTTGGTTCATATGTTTTTTCTTTTTTATGTTTTTTTTTTTTTTTTACTCATCAGTTTGAAGCGTGTGTTTAGTTTCGATCATGCACATGTGCAACGCGAGTTGTGGATGCGTGTGTGTTGCAGATATGGCGAGCAGAGAGGACAAACAGTCAGAGTTAGAGGATGCGCCTATGACATTGCATCGGTCTGCAGTGTGGGAGCACTTTGGATTTTGTGTGACCTATGATGACGGCAGTAAGAAAGTGGTGGATAAACAGCCACTGTGTGCAAGCACTGTGCAACACGTATTGCATATGCTGGCAGCAACACATCCAACATGTCAGGGCACTTGCGGAGACGTCACCTCAGTGTGTCAACAGACAGCTCAAGAAGGAAAGAGTCGGACAGGAAAGTGCAACTTTCACTCCCCGCTGCTTTTAAACAGAGTAAGAACCACAACTGATAAATGTAGTTTAGGTTTTATATTTCAGTCAGTTCAGAATGGTTCCACTGTATTTTTGTGACAGTGAAATGAAAGGCATGTTGAAACTAGCAATGTCTCACCCAGCTTATTAAATGTCAAACTGCCTCATCCTTTCATGTTTTACATGACAATACATGACATAACTGATTTTTTTTAAAAACTTACCAGTGGATTATTGGGATATATGGTATTCTGGGGTGTAAAAAACAACAACAATGTACACCGAACCGAACACCGTGACCATAAAACTGTGATAAGAAACAAACCGTGGATTTTGTGAACCATCTCTCAATTTTCACCTCTGTATGTCCACTGGTTTGGTTCCTATGGGTAGCATTTCGTGTTAGCTTAGCATAAAGACTTGAAGTCTACAGGAATCATTAGCCTAGCTCTGTCAGTTCCTACCATCTAACTTCCCCTAAAATGACTCAATTTTTTTAAAAAAATTCCAAGATATGTATTTCTTATACACATGAAACACTGTGTAAATAAATCAGCTTTGGAGTTACTGTAAGGTTTATTTTTTCACTTTGATGGAACTAGGCTAATGACTCCTGTAGACTTCAAGTCTTTATGCTAAGCTAATATGAAATCCGAACCATCAGAACCAAACCAGTGGACGTACAGAGGTGAAAATGGTATCAAACATCTTGTCTCAATCTGGGTAAGTCAGAAAAATTGTGTTTTGCCCAAAACGAGGTATTCCTTTAAGCATTTCAAGAAAATACAGCAGGTCTCTTAAGTTAAACATTTCTCTGTGGGTAAATGTTATTGTGCTCATCGAATTGTTTTACTGCCCAGCTCAACTAACAGGAAGATCAATAATGTATTACTTTTTGGCAATGTCCTCCAGCTCCTTCTGTTGGTCATCCTCCTTGGTCAGCTGGGCCAGGGAGGTCAGCGATGCGTCCACTTCCTGAATGGTCAGGAGGCTCTTGGCAGCCGGGGGAAATGATTTACTCTCTTCAAAGAACATCCTCACCGTCTCAGACACATCTCCCTTGGAAATTACACAGATTGTAGCATACAGATCATTTTTGTGACATTCTGTTCCTCTGTCACCATATTTATGGGACTCATGTCATGAGTCTGCTCGCCTGGAATGAAATCTTCAGTTTATTTTCAGTCTAAGAATATCCGTGAAATTTCTCAAATGATCGCTGGTGAAAATGTAACAGCTGATAGCGACTTCAATTAAAACAGCCAAGTAAACAGTCACGGTCTGTGGTGCGCTGTTGAATATTTATGCAGAGTTCAAGCTGCCGTCAACTCGATAAACAACTCACTGGAGGTACATTCTGTCTCTCTCTCTCTCTTTTTTTTTTTTACATTCTGTCTCTGTCAGGCTGAACAACCTGACAAACTCAACCAACATTCATGCCATCACCTTGTCGGCCAAGAAAAGACGACCAAGTGCTATAAATAAGCAAGCATTATACTATGCTACTACTACTGCTACATTATCATCAGTAAACACTGAGGGCTCATGATGTTGATCACTTGGATCTAGGATTTTCCCACGCTGTATAATTATGAACAGTACAGGAATAAAGTAAGTAAGCCAAGCAAGCTAATTTGCTTTTGTTAGAAAAATGTTAACTGCACTGAAATCTTTTCTCCAACTCTGTCCACCAATTTAAAGCTTCCCTGGTATTAACATGATCTGTCCTTTTACCCTTGAGTTTTCTTCACTCAAAATTCCCACCCTGAAGACAATGTGAACAAATCAAAGAGTGAACATACCAAAGACCTAATATGTGAAAAGGTGGGGTCTACAGACCTGGTCCAGATCTCGCACCATGGCCTCCTGGTCACATTTAAAGATGCGGCTGAAAAGTTTGACAATCTGTTTGTCATTGAGGTTGTAGACACTCTTGACCACGCCTGGCAGGAGCAGCTTCACTGTCAGGTAAAGATCTCCATGGAACTTATCTGGGACAGAGAAACAGAACACTTGTAACAGAAATTGCAGAACAGAAATTTAATGCCTGGGCAGGCTGGATTTTGCCACAAGGTATGCTACTGAAATCTGGCCAGACTAATTCTGCTCACATCAAACGGTGTGATTAGAAAACAGTCTTTACCTCCTTTCAAAAAACGATTTGTATGGTGAGGTAGTGATGTGCAAAATAAGCTCAAGGCTATGCCAGGGGGTCTCCAATGTTTTTGTGTCAAGGAAGTCCAGACAGACTCACATTAAACTAGAAAACCCCTATTTGACGAGAACAATTTTACACATATACTGGTAAGACTGTTATTAATGCAGTGTTTAACTATAGAGCTCACCATGCTGTACGTGGGGAAATAACAGGGGGGAGAGTGAAACGTACGATTACACTAGTTATTGTTACTCATTCTCTTAGGAGACTGATTTTCAGTATATTAAACTACTGTACAGCTATGCTCCTCCTTTTTCTGGGCATGCCCTAAAATAGATGCAGCATCCTGCTCATATAGCCATTTTTCACAGCAGCCATTTTGACATGAAACAGCAGGTGAAAAGGTCTGTATACAGTAGATCTTTGTCTAATCACACCAACCTCCCCCAGAGCCTTTCTTCAGGAAGTTCTCGATGATCTGTGTCTTGACATTGTAGCTGTTCTTGTCTGCCACCATGGCGCACAGCTTGCGAAACTCTCGGAGGAGGCAGTCTTTGTGCTTGGGGTCACAGAGCTGGGCTGACAGGGGGCTGCCTTGGCTGGCTTTGGCCGGGGAGGAGGATGGTCCCGGGCTGCTGGAGCTCCCAGCCTTTGCAGCTGAAAGGATAGTGGAGTAAAATTATATGACCAAAACAAACTGTAAGATGAGGCGATGGGACTGATTTGACAAGGAGTGGTACAACAGCTAAGATTCCTACTGGAAGAGAAAGACAAGATTACATGAATCTTTACATCGGTTGCATGTTACTTATCTGTAATAAATACCATATCAAATAGCACAATGTTAACACTCTGCTCTTGCTGGGTTGAAGACTGAAATTATTTGCCAAACACTGATTAGAACTGGCTGCAATACCATTTAAATTGAAGCATCAGTGTGTCTGCCTGACATACTTACAGCTACTGATACATTAATAAATCCTTTATTATTAAGGGAGCACTTAGCTTGGGTTGTCATATCTTACCAGTGAAGCCTGAGAACTTGCGGGGGGCATTTGTGGATGGGTCACTAGGTGGAGACGTTAGCTGGCCGCTGTTGTTCAACTTGGCCTGCACTTTCTTCTTTGGACTTGCATTGACTTTGGTCATCAGGTCTACAAGTGGAACAAACAATGCTTAACAGCTGCCCTGGCTGAATCGTTAACATTCTAGTGGTATCACACTGTCTAAATTAAAATGGTTTGATGTGGAAACATCCTGAAAAGATGTTGTTCCAGTTCTTTTCATGCGTCATGTTATTGGGTGCTGCTCTGTCTGTAGGTATTTTGAACAACCAGCTAAGTCATTTAATGTGTTCTGGTTAAACAGGTTAGCTTTCTGGTAAAGAAAGGTGCAGCAGAGTATGAATTAGACACACCTATCAGGGTGTCAAATGAGAAACTTTGGACAGTAAAAAATAATACTTTAATATGTAATTCTTGTTAATAAATTTATAAGATTTATATAGTTTTTTTTAATGCCCCAAATTTCTAAGATACAGAACTCCCCAAGTAATTTACAGAAAAACTACCAAGAATATTTCTGATATACAGTGTATGGTCAAAATAAAGGAAACACTAGCTTTAAGACTTGTTTCAGAGATACTTTGAAGGAATGTTGGATACCATTTTCACCTCTATATGTCCACTGGTTCGGTTCCATGTTAGCTCAGCATAAAGATTTGAAGTCTATAGCAGTCATAAGCCTTGCTCTATGAAAAAAGTGAAAAAATAAACCAGTGAAAAAAAAACCTTACAACAACTCTGAAGCTGTCTTATTTAGACATTGTACCGTGTATTTGAAATAGACATCTTGGATTTTTATTTATTTATTTATTTATTTTTTAAAAGGGTCATTTTACAAAAAGTTAGATGATAGGTAGGACCTATAACACCTGAACATATGTTTTCATCGGTTATAGTTCCTACCATCTAACTTGTCCTAAAACGACTGTTGTTTAAAAAAAAAAATCCATGACATGTATTCCATTATTGCATGACCTCTATTTCATTATATTACATGATACATTGTGTAAATAAGACAGCTTCAGAGTTGCTGTAAGGTTTATTTTTTCACTTTGACGGGGCTAGGCTAATGATTCCTGCAGACTTCGGATCTTTATGCTAAGCTGGCATGAAATGCTATCCATAGGAACTGAACCAGTGGAAGTACCGAGGTGAAAATGGTATCAAACATCTTGTCTAACTCTGGGTAGATCAGAAAAAGGGTATTTTGCCCAAAATGTTACAGCGTTCCTTTGAACTTGTCCCACCCATTGTGTCAGGGCTATTCACTATCATGCCAGCCTGGGAATCCCTGCCTACCACCATTGAAGTAAATGACTATAAACCACTTACATAGTTGAGATTCTTTGCATGTTCTTTGGAATGGATTAGAGTTTTATCTTGGGATGGTTTTAGACAGCAGATAAAATGATTTCTTTGAATGTGTGCATGTCTGTCTATTGTGTACCTGCAACATGTTTATTTATGAGCTCTTTGTCCTCGTCCTGCAGCTCTTCCCAGCCCTCCAGATCTGTGATGTCCTCAATCTTCTTCGTGGTGGCCCTTGCCCTCTCCAGCTTCTCAAATATACACTTCACATGATACCACTCTTTCATCTCCCCTGCAGACTCACTGAACGGGTTCGGCACAATCTTTCCTATGCGCACCAAGCCCTTCTGGATTTTGTCCTTACATTTCTTGCACCCCGCAGTGCCGCGCTTGGCATACTCCACGAGGAACCTCTGGTCTGCCATATCTGGCTGGTCAGAGAAACAAAGACGCCAGGAGAGCTTGAGAGGAGTGTTGCGGGAGAGGCTGGGCTTACAGAACACAGAGGAGAGACAGCCACTTTCCCTGGAAGAATTCTCTCTAGGTAGAGACACGAGTTTAAAGCATAAAGAAATGGAATGAGTTCTACACACTTTCCAAAGAAGCTGACACCTGACAAATTGTCCGAGAGGTTGTAGCCCTAGGTAGATAGTCTTATGAGCTGAGAACATAGAGTCTCTGTATCCAGTTTAGTGAGGATGGATTACAAGAAACCTGCGAAAAGAAAAGATAACTGTGAGAAAAGACGGAGAGACGGAGATTGTTGTACAAAGTTAAAGAGTGCAGTATATAGCAAAGAACAAATCTAACACTAACAAAACCTTCAGCTAAAGTACAGGCATGGCTTAGCTGCTTAAACGGACCTTAAGCTATAGGTGGGCGTCTCTGACTCAGCTCTGAACTGGCTCAGACCCTATCTATCCAATTGTGTCTTCATAATAACACCTACAGAGCTATACATTTTAGGCCTGATACTCTTCTCTGCCTACACGTTGCCCCAAGGCAGCAACATCAGTAGGCATGATGCCTTGTTTCATTGCTATGCAGATGATGTTCAGTTATACCGTTAAATCCTTGTGATTTTAACTGCATGATCTCACTCAAAAATTTGCTTGAAGGCATCATGTGGTGCATGCCTCAGATCTTTTGAATGTAATGTGTTGTACTTTACAAATCCCTTTAGGCAAATTCTACTTGCAACTTCCCTTAGCAGATGAACATTTCATGAGCTTCAACTATAAAAACCAAATATCATCAAACTAATGCCAAACATTTAAAACCTTTATACTAATCTCTGCAACAATTTTCTTTCTCTCTCTCTCTCATGTACACACATACTTTTTATACACTTATTACAGAAATAACATCAGAATCCAAAATACATATTAAAAGGAAGTTACAAACGTAGAAATAACACGAAATAATACACAAGTCTCACAAGCGTATCTCACTCTCACAAGTGTATTTGCGTATGATTGGAAGGAGCTGGTGTTACGTCCAATAAGGATACTTAGAAGTTATCATCAACGTATCGAACTAATGTGAACTTTGATATTTTTGTCATGTGCTTTACGAAAGTGTGATCCAAGACAGTTTCGAAACCAAGTAACAAAATGTGACAAAGGGGGCGGTTTTGAGACACCTGACACTACAAAGTCTTTATGTGACGCCTCTATAATTTTAGCTTGTAGAGTGATTTGTTGAGTAACTCTGCCTGCATGCTTAAAAGACAAGGGAGTGTGTCTCTGGTAAACGTTAACTACCTTGCGTTGTAAAGTCAGTTAACACTACATGAGAAAGATACGTGTGCTTGTTTAGTCAGACGGCGTGATGGTAGCTAAGCATCAGGCTAACTAATTAGCTTCAGCTGTGATAATAACTGCCTGTTTACCCAAGAGCGACTTGCATTCTCACAGACTGCAAAGCAGCCAGTCTAAGAGAAAGTAAGTGGACGTTTGCTCATTTTCCTGTACGTATTTACTGTACCTTGAGGAATCTTACTGGGACATGTTCACAGTTTCTCCACACCTCCTCATTGTCTGCCCGTAGCTGGACAGACCAGCGTCAAGTCAAATGGAATAAAAACCACAAAACTTCCGGTTCTACCCTTCAAAATAAAACTTGTATTGCCAAATGTGTAGGCATAGATATAAAACCTAAATAAATAAAAACTATGTGTGTATGACTCGCACCATTTTGGGCCACAAAATAGTACTCAAATGGAAATAACAAACCTATTTAAGGTGGAAATGACTGAATGTATTTGCAACCCAATACTAGCATTTAGCATATACGTATAGCCACGTCAGTCAGCCTTGATATTTTCTCTCAACAAACTTTTTTCATTTATTCTGAAGGATAATCAGGTATGTTCCGGTATCATTCTATCGAGCAGCCAGAAAGCTAAAGTTGGCTCTTCCTTCCTCCTTTCTTCTGCTTGGCTTTAATCAACAGGGTAAGCATCTACCGCCACCTATTGTGCCGGAGACGAAGCATTTTGTGTATATAAGTGTAGCTGCAGCTTACAATCGTAATTAAAGAATTAAAGGTGACCTTATTACTAAAAGTGTCTAATATTGATCACTGTCCAGTCTCAGTAATCCTAGCCTACTTATCACTGATGGTTCGCAGGTGAAACCACACACACCTTAACTGGTAGTTAGCCGGCATAGTAACAGAACTATGAGCTGCTATTGTAACTAGCTGCTATTGTAACTAGCTCACAATTTACGGTTGCCACTTTTTTAACCTAATTAAGTTGTAAGTTGATTGTTTTCCATTAATTGGCCCTAATTGTGTAATTTATTGTGAACTACAAGTTTCTTGAAAAGTTCCTAAAGGAATACATTTTATGCTGTAATATGTATGTTGACATCATTAAACCATTGGAGTGATATTTATGCATACAGTGTCTAAACCTAGGTCTGTATGATGTCTTCATTCAGCAGGCTATTTAGATCCATAGATTCATCATATAGTTCAGATGTTGTTGAACTGCTTGTAAAATTCTGTTTGATTGACAAAAAAAAAAAGTTACAGTTTCAAAGAGCTTCTCCCTATACCCTATACAAGAGGCAGATAAACTTACATTCCGTGGATAGTTTTTTTGTTTGTTTTTTAGGTTTAGTTCATTGGACTCAGGCTCACGCTATATGAGCTAAACAGCATTTTATAAGCTGAAATGTTTAACTCTACAGTGGAAACCATGCACCTGCTGACTGGGGTTTTGACTTAACTTACTCATAGGCCTATCCTTATTTGTAATTATAAGATAAAATAAAATAATCCTTTATTAATCCCACAGCAGGGAAATTTGCAGTGTTACAGCAGCAAGGGGCATAGCACACTAGCAAGAGGCATAAAGCAATAAAATAAAATAAACAAGATATAAGAAAACAATAAGTAAACAAAAAATGATAAGTAAACTGTAATAAATAAGTAAACAGGCTCAGTGGCTGAGTTCACATTATTGCACATGGGAGATATTGATATTACACAATTAAAAGAGGATACATGATATTGCACGAGTGACTTTTATCAGTTCTGGTGTGTGTCAGTTCTGTGTGTGGTGTAAGTGGTCTACTGGGAGGAGTGTTATTGTAGAGTCTGACAGCAGCAGGAAGGAAGGACCTGCAGTATCTCTCCTTTGCATAGCACAGGTGAAGCAGCGTGTCACTAAAACGAGCTGCCCAGTGCTGTCCCACCCCTGCACTGGGTGGGCCATGTTTTCCATCAGGGAAGATAGCCATCATTCTCCTTTCTCCCACCACCTCCACTGGATTGAGGGGGCATCTCAGGACAGAGCTGCCCTTCTTAACCAGTCTGTTGAGTTTCTTTCTGTTGGCAGTCGAGATGCTGCTGCCCCAGCAGACCACTCCATAAAAGATGGCTGATGCCCCCACAGAGTCAAAGAAGGCCCTCAGGAGTGCCCCCTGAGTGCCCCCATCCAATCAGCATGTGCAACCCCAGAACTGTGTGTCAGACACAATGGTGAGCATTACTGCGTCTTTACAGGGGACTGTCCTGTCCCCTTTTCACTTTACCCTGTACACCGCTGACTTCTGGTATGACACAGAGACCTGCCACCTACAGAAGTTCTCCCATGACTCTGCAGTTGTTGGGTGCAACATTGTACAGGAGTACAAATACCTGGGTGTCCACCTAGACAGTAAACTGGACTGGACCAGGAACTCTGCAGCTATTTGCAAAAAGGGCCAGAGTAGTCTCTTTTTCCTGCGGAGGCTCCAGTCCTTCAACGCATGTGGCACCATGCTATGGATGTTTTATGAGTCTGTGGTGACCAGCGCCATTTTCTATGCTGTGGTCTTCTGGGGCAGGAGCCTGACGGTGGCTTGCGCTGGCGGACTCAACAAACTGATTCAGAAAGCTGGTTCAGTCCTGGGGGTGGAGCTGGACTCTCCGCATGCAGTCGAAGAGAGGAGGATGTTGTCAAAACTCCTCTCCATCATGGACAACGTCTCCCACCCTCTGCACAGTGTTCTGCTCAGCCAGAGGAGCACATTCAGCCAAAGACTCAGAGTGACCAAGTGCTCCACGGAACGCCACAGGAGTTCCTTCCTCCCTGTGGCCATTCAACGAGACAGCTCCTCCTCTTTCTGCTGAAGTAGAACTTTTGCCTTGTCCTTCATTTTCCAGGCAGCTCCTGAATCCCAGTTCCGGGCGTCAGGGGCTGTTGCCACTGCTGCCACTTAGTTAAATTCATGGACAAGAACATAATATACTGTTATACAGTACATATACAGTACATATTTCTTTTTTCCAAATTTCTAAGTTGGACAGCTCCTGAATCCCAGTACCTACATGGTTTTCATCCACAGGTACACAGGTACTTATACATAATATACATTAAATATAT
>OMLF01057579.1:24159-36880 GCA_900302615.1 Holocentrus rufus | reverse complement strand
AAACTGAGCATCCCGGGTCTTGCTTTCCTTGAACTGCTTGTCCCAGTTGCCTTTGAAGTAGATGGCATTGACAAGCACTAGCCTGGTCATGTTGTCCAGCACACCCTCGGCCAGCAAGTTCTTGATTTTATCTGGATTGAAACAAAGATACAAAGATGCAGCATTGGATACAACTGGCACAAACTAGAGCTCCTGTATGTTCACATCCAAGATTCAAGTGAATTTTGAGCAAAGTTAGGAGCAAAAAGGTAATTTAGACAGTCAGAGTTATATATCAACACCTTTTTGCAATGTTGAGGAAATCTGAATAGAACTGACTATTTGCATTCAGGCTTTTTGATTCAAAGGTCCACTGGCAGGAGCATATATATCAACAGGTTTTCCAATTCCTCCCAGCATCCCCTGCACCCATCTACCTTGGGTCTGCTTCTCCACCCAGCTGTTGATGTTGACCCTGGCTGCCTCTGCACTGGTTTGGAAGTCCACAGACTCCAGCTCTGCCTTGTAGTGCTTCCTGGTGTCTGTCAGGAAGTCCTGAAACCATCAACACACATTAACACTGCTGACTCCCGTCACAACAGCTAATAATCTAACAGATTCATTCACAGTGTAGTACAGTATGATCAGCATGACTGCTTCACTTGGCCATGTGCTGGCCTGCTGTTCACTCTCACTCACCTTGTCATTCATTCATTCCATCCACACACACACACACACACACACCTCAACAAACTGGTAGGACTGGTCTCCATACAGCCTGTTGGCCAGGCTGAGGGAGTACGGTGCTCCTGGCTTGTTCAGCTCCGTCATCAGCTTGGAAAAGTTGACATGGACGTCATCCTGAGCCTTCAGACACTGTGGACAGCCAAAGAAGACCAGAGTCAGAGCGCTTACCTAGTTACAGAGAGACCTGGGCCTAGTGACTAGTAACCTTAACCCTAGTGACTCTTCGCGCAGCTTTCATAGACTACTGTTGTTGGATTGAGACATGCTGAAGCTGTGGCTAGTTGTGCTACAAATGGATGCTAACACTCATGTCCGGACACTGCGCCTCGCAGAACATCGGGTCTGCAGCAACTATTTGGACTGTATGGATCACTACTGCCGGCCAAAGAAGAGAAGAGGTCCTATACCAAAGCACTCCGCCTAAACAAAAACGCTGTTCCAAGAGTGGAGAGACCTGCTGCAGACAGAGTTAATGTGATCCGCACTGAGTGCAAGGGCTTTCCATGATGTTGTCAGACACTTATAATCATAATCTGAGCCTGTCTGTCACGGTTCTGTTCTTTAGACTCTGTTTTCTCTGTTTGGGACTCTTGGGGACTTTCTGTATTTTGGGGTTTTAGTTTGTTTTTGACTCTTGTTTTCTGGACTCTTGTGTTCCTTGTGTTTTGGTTGTCTGTTCTTGCTCTGTGTGGCCCTCCTGTTTCCCTGTAGCCCTTCCCAGCCTGTGTGTGCCTGCGTTAGTCTCGTCAGTCTTGCCCTTGTTAACCAATCCCAGTGTTTCCCTCTTTTTCCTTGTGTCTCCCCACTCCAGGTGTGTCTTGTTCTTGTGATTAGTTCCCTGTGTATTTATATCTGCCAGTTTCGTTTGTTCTTTGTCAGTTCGTTTGTCTACCTTCCCAGTGTTGCTGTCTGTGCTTCTGGCATTCCTGGTACTTTGCTCCTTGTGTTTTCTTCGTGTTACTTTATTTTTTGCATTGAATAGTTATTTCTTCAGTCCCCGTGTCGCCCGGCTCTTGTGTTTGGGTCCACCTTCCTTGCTACTCCATGACACTCAGTGGCAAAAACGAACTTTTCCAGCCGTGTTTCACGTTGTCGGTTATAGCATTCTCACTCAATACTGGACCAATTCCAAAATTTTTAGTTCCTATTAATCATTTAGACCTAGCTTCAAAAATACCGGAATGACCCTTGAACTAGTGTTTGTTTGGCTTGACTTGCCCTCAACACCCCCAAATAAGGTAACTAGCTGCCATAATACCCAATAAACAACTCTAGATCAAGATAATAAACTGTTATATGGCTGTGGTAAATACTGCTGCTTAATTGTACTCTATAACTGAATACAGCCCCAGACTAGAAGGTCAATCGCTGACTCACTCAGTTATAGACATTCAGCTATATTTGCCCTGCTCGGGTGGTCTGGCTGTAACAAAAAGAGTATGTGGTAACAGACTGTGGTGTCACAAAAATCTTCCAGGTATCCGTGTGTGTGTGTGTGTGTGTGTGTGTGTACCTCAGACATCTGTGAGGCTGTGTTTCCCCTGGCCCCCAGCATCACCATAGCCAGGGCTGAGGAGATGCTGAGAGGAGAGTAGAATATATTGCTGCTCTTTTTGCCTTCACTCAGCTTTTTGAACAAAGACAGGCAGAAGGTTGTGTTGGCCTCGGAGAGTGGGGTTGACGAAGCCATTGTGTCTGATAGAAAGAAAACACCGCACAACATTAATCATCATATGATAAACTGCAGCTCATACCCTTTGAATTCTCATGTGTTAAGCTCTCTCTTTTTAGAGAAAACTTGTCACCGAACTCCATTCAGAAATCAGGCAATTTTAAATAGCTTTTGATTATATGCACAAATAGGCTGAATAATTTCTGTAAATTAAAATGTTTTATGAATGAAGAGGACACAGACTTCATTCCGGAAACCATTCAATATACCAAGCAGCACCCGTTCAAATAAAAATACAACTTTCAGAATTGGTTTGTCAGTTATTGTTGCCTATGATCGTCTCCCATGAATATTCCACCGTGGTGGGTGGGTCTGTAGCGAGTAGTGTAAACCAATTAACCAAATAAACCAAGTGGAGATTTTGTAGTTTATTTACTTACCACCTTGTGAGTGCTGCGCCTTTACCTGGAGGAAAACCGACTGGATCCCGTTTGACTCGGACCGAGTGGAACGGGATCGGTTTTATGTGATTAGGTGGGTTAATGTGTAACCGAGTGTCCTCTTCTGTATCGTTCTTCTTGACTTAAACCACTTGCCATAGGTCACGAACAGGTCATGACAGCTCTGCTCTAAGTTCAATTTCTGAATGTAAAAATCTGTAACAAATTAATAAATAGTGTCACGTAAACTCAAACACAAAAGCTGCTGAGAGCTATTAGCAGAGTATTACAAGACAATAACTGATTGAAAAATATTTCTATTATAAAAGCAATTAAGCCTATTAAGCAATTAAGTTCATAAACCTGAATAAAAGTGTAAATCCAGTTTTATATTTGTGTGTGACTTTGTGAGTGACTAACACGACTACTACTCTTTCCTCTTAAACTTGACTAAAGAGAGGGGTTTGTGTGTGTGTGTTTGAGAGAGAGAGAGAGAGAGAGAGAGAGAGAGAGAGAGAGAGAGAGAGAGAGAACACAATGAAATCTTGATAAATGTAAACAGCTGTAACAGTAGGCCGAATGGTTAGGCTTTGTAAGAAGTTTGTGTGTTAAAAAGAGCAGGACTGTAGTTTTTTCATCTTATCACCTGGATTATACCAACACGACTGTCCCGAAAATGGACAATATGGGTAAGGCAAGTAGTGATGAGGTTTGTCTACAGCTGTAAGATAATTTGAGTGTATTATTAACATGTGAGCAGCATTGGCATGTTAGATACAGCATGTACACTATATCCATGTTCAGCAGCATACTATATTTGATGATGTTAAATATATACACTCAAAAGTCACATATCGAGTTAACCATCTTAGTGTTATATCACTTTCTTCCTTTCCCCTGGTAGTTGCTGCTGTATTTTTACAAGTTTGCGGATAGATCACACAGAATTAAATTTAACTCTTCACGTTATATGGAAGCACAGCACAGTACAGCATGTCTTATTGCATTTAATTAAATATCAGATTGAGAGAGGATGATGGTGGAAAGGAACTCTTTGAGAAATAGGAATTGAACAATTCAACCTGCAGAGTGTAACCCGGGAAAGAGTCGATCAGCACTTCTTTTTTCAGTTTTCTTACGGCTTGAAATGTCTGCATCTGCCTACACTCCAGTCCACTAGGCGGCGGTAATATATGAATATATGTATCAACCGCCTAATCGATAAATCAGAAAAGGAAGAAGAAGTTGCTACTGCATCGGCTGCGCTACAGCGCCCTCGCCTGGCTGTTTGCGCTGTTGTCGTCTACAGTACTATCCACACGCAAACAGGCCAATATGAACGGGGTCAACCAACATATGTTGCGGTGAATGAACAGCAATGAGCTAATCAAATGTCGGCCTATACGTGTCTTAAAATCTGGATTTCAAAAGAGGAAGAATATTGGTTCTCTGCGGTAAGAAGTAGTCCTTTTATACCTGCCTTGGTCGGTGTGGTGTCAACATCCGATAAGTCTGTAGATTTCTACACATAGGATGCCTGTCCTATTCGCATCAAGTGGTTAACGTTTAGGCTGTTAGCAGTGAGCCCTGATATTCGGTTCTGTTGTGCATTCTGTGCAATAAATATGGCACTTAAAGGTTGCGCTGCTTATCGGCAAAATAAATAGGTACGATATAACTTAACACGTTATAACTTCCGTCTCATATGTACCCACTCCTCAATTCGGCATATATTTCATTTATCAGTCAGTAGTTATTTTAGTAAAAATGTAACTTTTAGAACTGGTTCGTTAGTTGTCCATGGAATCGTCTTCCACCGAAAAAGTGTGAACTAATGTGCATTATAAAGTGAGAATGGCAAATGAAACGCATGACCCTAAGGTTTGGTAAAATGTCTTGTTGTAACGTCACCTTACACTGCCAGATATGCTAAATGGAGTTTGGCTTTGTGGTCTCTGAACGGTGATACATGGCAGAGTCCGGTAGCTAAGTTACCCTAAGGAGCAGATGGCTAACTTACTTCGTTAGCTAGCTAACTTAGCGTTGAAAGGTCGTTAGCCACTCCAGAAACAAGCTAGACAAGCTAGTGTGTGTTGTCATCTCAGTGTCAGCCGCAGGTTTGGTCACATTAGCCCATATAACATGGGTCATTTTGTCTACGACATTCAGTGGTGTGCTAAAATGACAGCACGAACTATCAACGATTTTCTAATGTGGATGTTAGCTAACCTAAGTTACAGTATTTATGTTAGGATGACGGTTAGCATTGCTGTTGCGGATTGCTAGAGATGACACATCCTTTACAGCTTTATCTAGGTAACGTTAACGTAGATTTATGTTTTAAGCTTCATTTAATGCAAATTCTTAAATATATTTTTTATGTTTTGGGTGTCTATTAGATGTCACCCACAGTAGGGTGTCAGGTGCAAGGAAGCAGCCCATGACAACACTTCTCATTCTAATTCACAGAGGAGCAGCTTTGGCTGGCTCTAGTGTTCCTTCACTCCAGTGCTCAGTTTATATGAATGCATTTGACAGGGAGCAGCACATAGTATCTCTCAGTTGAAGCAAGTGATTGCCTGCTCCATGGCCACTCCTACAGTAAAAGAAATGCGCGGGTTTACTTGTTCCTCTTCCTCAGTCAGTGGCTCATCCTTGACTGCAGCATTAAGTGAGAAAGAGCAGACTTCTTTGGATCAACTGAGCTAAAATGAGCTGACAAGGAGATAAAGCATGGTAGCCATCCTCACATCTTCACAAGCTATATCCCCTTGCATTTTATACATGCTGCACAAATTTATTAATTATGTATGACACTGGGCTCATGGTGTCAATAATTCATCTGCCCTCATAGGCTGTTGCCCTTCTTTGAAGACAGTATTCATTGACCTATTCTGCTCCACGAGTAGTGTAGCTTAATTCTGAAGAACCCATTATGTTTGAAGGGCAGCCTATTGTCAGTTTTGTGTATGTGCAATAGGCAATATTTAAATTCAATCTTGTCTCTTTTACCTCCAGGATGCTCAGAGTCTAGCCAGCAGAGTTTTCATCAGCTCCATAGGCTAAACATTACTGCCCTGCCCCTCCATCATACAGCAGCCACTGAGGAAAGCCAGGTTGGTGTGTGAAGACCTTTGTTTACAACTGCAGAGGTGGGGGGGGGTGGGAAAGACCACGGCTCAGGAAGATGGCATCACCCTTCGTTCCTGTCCCCATGCCCTTGGACAGGGCCATGTCCGGAGGCAGTGGCAAGCTCCGACGGCCCCAGCGAGCTTCGTCGCTAGGCAGCGTCTCCAGCAGCTCAGAGTCTTCGTCCCCCACCGCCAGGGGGGACAGGGAGGACCGCGGAAGAGGAGGAGGGGCCGCCCCATCCCAGCATCATTCGCGGTGCCTGGAGAGAGGCAGCCGGAGCCGGACGCCGCCACCCCTCCATAGCCCCGTTACCCGGGCCAGGGTGAACGGGACCCTTGAGCCCTCAGTGATGTATTCCAGCTGCCCCCGTTCCATGTCGGATCCCTCAGGGAGCCAGCAGGGCGAGGACAGGCCTATCACTCCCACCTTGCTGGGCTACGAGGTCATGGAGGAGAGGGCCAAATTCACGGTATGAGATAAAGGCCTGACAAGGACATCATGACAGTTTGTTTAAATTACTTGTATTAACATTTATCCATTTAGTGTTTAGCCTTTTTAAACATGTAGGTTGCCAGAATGTGAACATAGACATTGTTTGCTTTTTTCCCTTTTTTATATTGCACATTTTATAAGCATTTCTGTAAATGTACTGGAGTTTAATCAAAAAAGCATGTTTTCATTTGTAGTCCCTGGCCAGAGGTCTTTAAAGGGCTGCTGAGAATTAAACGCAAATATTAAATGAATAAATAAAACAACCAGACAACAAAAGAACATGAGTCAGGACAACACTTTAGGAGACATACATAATGACACAGGCATGTTAACTGAGATCGAACACATTGCATGATGCACATTAATGAAAAGCCGCAGGGCATTTGTTAAGCACGCAGGTCTTAATCAGACAGATATCAGATTAAATTAGATAGTATATAGCATGCAAACAGTTGGCAAAGGCACAGACAAGTTGTTCGGCACTTCATCAGAAAGGAGGATAACTACATTTACCTGTTGAGGTAAGAGGAGGACAGCTGCCAGTTCTGTTTGTCCTTGAGTTCAGTCTTTATTACTCTAGTACGTTGTTTGTGTGACATCTGAGAGTGTTTGAAATGACTTTTGTTACACAGACAGTCCACCGTGACATATGGATGTTTAAGTCCATGTGAGCTGGACATAGCGAGTGTTTAGCCTGGAAATTAATAAATCAGTCAAGTTCTAATCCCAAAAGGCAGCTGATTTGTACTAATGTACAGTACAATATGATAGCAGCACCACAGCTGTGGGAAAAAAATACTAGTGGACAAAAAGACTGAAGACCTTCTATACTATCCTGTGTGCCTATTCTTTAAAGACCTCTGCTGGCACTGAAGCAGCTCCATACGGTTTTGCATTCAGGATGGTAAAGTGCAGAGCGAGCCTGTCTTTCATTACTTGGGAATGTGGTGATGTGGTGACCTGTTTGAGGATATCTGAAGCCGCTTTGTCTAGCGACTAAAATTTTAACATTAAGGTTATCATTTGCATTAGACATTTTGAAGAAACCACAATGCTGTGAGCAGAGCAAGCGACCGAGTAACTGTCACTTTTGACCAACACAGTGTGATTACTAAAGTGGAAGTCATGCATCAAAGTCATAGTAATTACGTCAGACTCAAAGCGATTTACACAAGTAGTTTCCCTCCACGTAATGGATCGTGTCACAATAAAGGGCCACAATTCAGTTGTTTTGGGTGCACGCGTATCCACAATGACAGACTTATTAAAGAAATTTTTGCCATCAGTAACATTCTTATATAGAGAGCTATTGTTGACCATTTCGGTACAATATCTGTCCTTATGGCCAGTGATGGTCTTTTCCCCTCACTCGTGCTGATAGTTTCAGCTTTGTCTCCCTTTTCTGATCAATGAATGCTGTCAGACACACTCTCATCAAAGATGAATTGTCTGATGGAGGGGTCAGCTTTTTCCCGAGGATTATCGAACGGCACATCCCCATAAGAGGTTACACCATAGCCGTTCCGAGATGGCACTGTGGTCACTTGGAAATACTTTTGGTGACTTTCTTCTCAAACCTTCCCATTTTCCCCTGTGCTTTGTGGTCTTTTCAAGGCGTCAGTCTCTCACTATGAGCAAAGTCTTTATTCCTCAAGGCTTAGTTGTTTGGTTGTTGTTCCAGCCTCTCTGCACAGACTGAATCTGAGAGCTGCAGAGCCTGTGGTTTGAGGCAGCCAGAATAATATAATAGGATTTCTCAGATTTGCTGCTAACAGTAGCAACTTAAGGAGATGCAGTATGCCACTGACATTTCACATCTTAAATCAGTGTTTTAGGGCAGCACACATGCAGGTCGAACACAACCTGTGAATCATAATTGTTAGTTTTTACACTGTGTTATCTCATTTTGACAACACTGTCAGTCATTGCCTAATTGTAGTGTTTTTGGTGTGGGCCAAAGTTATCAGTCTTTAACTTTACCAACCGAGCATTGAAGGCACTGCAAACGTGATGTGTGTTTCACCTGTTCTGTCATAAACGAGACTTATAGATTGTGTGTGTTGTGTCTTTTCTCTGCTCTAGGTATATAAGATCCTGGTCAGGAAGACTCAAGATGAGAGCTGGGTTGTATTCAGAAGATACACGGACTTCTCCAGACTCAATGACAAGGTGTGTCTGTGTGTGTGTGTGTGGTGCCGGTGGCGGTGGTGGTCTTGATCACTGCTGTCAGACCTTATAACTGATGTATAGACAGTGGATGGTGCTGACCCTTTATTTTGTTTGTTTGGCCACATTGTGAAAATCTGTTTTCAGCTAATGTTTGTTTAGTACAAGTGAACGTCTAATTTATCTCTGACACCACAGTTACAGAATATGGGCTTTTGTACTACGGTGATGCTGTGGAGAACTTCCATACGCAGTGCCAAGCAATGCACTATAATCTAAATCCCATTAAACCAAGGAAGTCCTCACCAGACAGAACTACACTCAACCTGTGGACAATTGTGAATACCTAGGAGCACTTTTCGACAGTTGGCTGAGGTTCTCCATTGTGCAATATTATTGCATGATATCGGAATTGTAAAGTGTAATAATAATAGTTAACCTGACCTGCTGTGTAAAACAGTGATCAGTGATCACAGGGCCAGTTGGGTGCCCGAGATGAACTACAGACACAGTGGAGCTCCCTCTTCATAACAGAGGATCCCTCACAGTCCTTGTCGATTAACTACCTTCAAAACTGAAAGTCAGACCATTTCTCTTTACTTAACACAAAAATATGATATGCTGCATTTGGCTAGCTTGTGTAAAATAAAGGCCTTGCTAAGCCAATATTTGTTATCTCATGACATTAAACAATTGTCTCACTACTAGCCCCTTTTTTTCCTCCTCTTTGTGGGTAACATGAAATCACAATAAGCAAAACAACCAACCAACCATGTAAATAGTTCCCCTTTTCTTTCATCCCTATATTCAATATATGAATACATGAAATATGAACTGTTGTTATCTTTAATTATGAACAAGATATTTCTACCCACAGTGAATTCAAATAAGTTTGACCTCATAAGTCTGACAGGCTCAATTCTGGGTGGCCCAGCAGGATTCCTCTGGTAACTTGGAACATTTACAAAAAGCTTTTTATTCCATATACAGTCAGTCTTCTCAACTCCTAAACATTTGATTTCATTTCAGATCTGCTAACCCAAACTGTGGTATAATGTTCTCTTCATGTATTCAAGGTTTTAACCTGTCTACTGCATGAGACTGATGTTTTTAATCTGTCTTGATTTACGTTCATATTGTATATGTAATTGTGTTTGTCAGTTGCCAATGTTGCCTTCATCGTTGTTTTTATGAACTGCCTGATAGGCCTGAGACAGTTTTCCATCCCGTACAGAAAATAAATTAATTCTAGAACTCTGTTATTCTATTCTAATCACAAATCTGTAGCCTTGCCAACGCTCAACTCTCGCTTCAGAAACACGCATTGTGCAGACATTTTGTCTGTGGCTCTTTTTTCTCAGCACACTTCCCTTGTTTTTGAGTACATTGTGGAAGTGATTAGCACTACACAAAGAAGCACTGTTTCCCAAAAGCCCACAGGCCCAAGCCAACTGGAGGACCAGGTCTCTGATGGTTTCAGGAGGGTTAGTTAGTTAAGAAAAATATTAAGCCATGTGATGACATCCTGATCATTTATTAAGTTGTGGAATTCAGATGTAGAGACAAGCTTCAAACAACGATCTTGGCAGGCCTGGAAAAGATGCATGACTTATAGGTTTCCTTTGTTTACAAGCTAGCTGGGGGTTTGTCGGTAGTTGGAGGATGGGGATTATACATTTTGGCCTAAGGGTGCAACAGGAAAGGTGATGGGGTCATCAAAATCAAGAGGAATCTTCCTTTGGGGAGTATGAATGCACTCACCAAAAATCATCGAATCCACTAATTAGAATTAGTCATATTTTGTGTGCAAATTTGACACTTTGAGGACACTTTCTCTGAGGATGGCGCTAGAGGAAAGGTCAAATTGTCACCAAAATTAAGAGGAGTCAATCCCTAGGGAGAAAGAATGTGCTCACCAAACATCATGGTAATCTCACCAATAGAGGAGTTATCAAGTTTGACATTTTGGCCTGACAGTGGTGGTCGAGAAAAGTTGATGCTGACACCACAATTGATAAGGTTCATTCAAGCTTTAATATGGTCAGTGAATTACTTGGCAAACTGTCCATTACATTAACAGATACTGTACAGTATGTAATGTTCAAATGTCTGACCTAAGGGTGGCATTAGATAAAATGTCAGAGTCACAATAATTAAGAGGAATCTTCCTTTGGGGAACATGAATGCGCTCACCAGCTAGGGCAATCTACTGATTACATTTTGTGCCATCTTGTGTAAAGTTGACATTTTGGCCTCATGTTGGCATTAAGAGGAAACAACACGAGGTCACCAAAAGTGACAGGGTTCATTCTCTGGGGAGCATGAGGGCGCTTACCTAATTTCATGGCAATCCGCCCAATAGATTTTAAGATATGTTGCCTGGGACGGACTCACCAACCGAGAAAAAGCTCATTAATGCAAAGCATAGTGTGCAAATGTGTGGAGCTAATTCAGACAAGCATATAAGCCCAAGGCA
Organism: Holocentrus rufus; assembly: GCA_900302615.1. NCBI lineage: Eukaryota > Metazoa > Chordata > Actinopteri > Holocentriformes > Holocentridae > Holocentrus > Holocentrus rufus. The sequence continues at coordinate 25,776 of OMLF01057579.1, read as the reverse complement.
AAAAGAATGTAAGCACAGGAGAGGGGAACACCCTTCATTTAAGAAGAAGGGGGAGAGCAAGGGCGTGGACATCTTTTCTCTCCATTCCTGTGGCTTTTCCTCAGAGGCTGGGAAACTGATCATGCCGTACTGAATGGCCTTTTGCTGAGGTTGTAACTCTAGAGCCCTTTTTGGTCACAGCTCCAGCTATTTGGAATTGTTCTGTGTGAAGTGCAGGTGTTTTATAACTGTGGCACAGAGACATCTGGATGATTTTTTGTCTTAAAATCACACAAAAAAATCATAAGGGGCACTGAGGAATGAGCCATGAGTTCATATATATGAATGGAATGGAAAAGCTGAACATGCAAATGTAATTCAGAGAACCAGGCAGTACAAATACCAGGCACGATCAACACTTGATTGGGTTTTAAAATGTCAAATCAAATTTCAAATTCACTTTGGGCATCCTGGTAAATAAGTGGTCTAAGGTCTAAGTGGTCTATGTCCACTAAGCTGAGTAAATTTGAAAATACATTTTTTTCCTTTTTTTTCTTGTTTTTTTTCTTCGTCTGGTTTGGCGTGTCAGTGGACTTTTGAAAACGGTCTGAAAATGAAGGTTTGGTTTAACGTGGACAGAACACAGAACTTTGTCACACCGCCCTAGTCCTTTTCCACCACAGCCATTTTGACATGAAATTTGACATGTTAACACAGGTGTTACTAATCACATTGATTAAGGTCCCATTCTCTTTAGGTAGAGAACCGTAATTAATGTAATTAGTAACACCTGTGTTAACATGTCAAATGGCTGCTGTGAAAAAGGTCAATAAAGAAAATCATTTTGACTGTGTTAAGTCTTGCACATATCGGTTTCAGAGCTCCTGAGCTCACTTCGGTCAAAATGAGGCAGTGATGCACAGTACGTCAGTGGCAGAGCTTTAAATGATCCCAAAGATAATTTTAGGCTTCATCAGTACAGTACACAGTGTTTGTACTGTGCTGAGAATAGTAAAAACAGCTGATGACATGGAATGTCCTGATTAAGGAGTTGGAGGTGGAGATGTGACCAAACATGAATGGGATCAGCAGCAGCAGCATTTTTGTTCTGGATTTGGTTTATTGATTTATTTGTTTGTGTGTGTCATACTGAAATCATTTAGATCTATATCACCTCAATGCACTTTACTCTGTGCCTCTTTGTACTTAGGACATGATTGGGTGATAGAATCTTCACTTAACATCAAAGACTTTGCGCATGCAAATTTGAGGGAAAGGACATGAAGGATTCTTTGCAAATGCTTAGGGTGAGCTGCAGGGCGGCACGCGCTCTCTTCAAAATGTATGGTACATGGTAGTGATAGAGCCCAATGATGTCTGCCAGCTCTGCATGTGATCCAGACGTGGCAGGGTGCATCACCAACAGATACTGCTTCTTTCCTTCTTTGGAGTGAATGTTCATTTTGCCGGCCTCACCTCTGCTGTGTGTGTGTACGTGGGAGCGACGTTTTAGCGCATGTAACACTATCTTCAGTATTCATCTATAAACAGTAGGATAGAATATCAGCTCTTCATTCCTCACTGTGTGTGTGTGTGTGTGTGTGTGTGTGTGTGTGTGTGTGGACGTGTGGGTGTTCC
>OMLF01057572.1:0-14377 GCA_900302615.1 Holocentrus rufus | reverse complement strand
GTCTGCCCTCATTAATATGCAGATTTCTGCAGCAAGGCGCTCCAGAATGTAATCCGATCAGCATCATGTTGTGCAGATGGTGGAATATCTCATTTCAGAACCAAACTCTTCCTTTGTTCCTCAGATGCTCTTTCAGTAGTTCTTCTACTGTTGTTCCCAGATTGTCCCACTAGGTGGCGCTAGTGCATCATGAGTTCTCCCTGTTGTGTTTCCTCACACAGTTTTCAGGACCAGGTTCAACTTGGTCCATAGTTTGTAGTGAATTTTTTTATTCTTTTTATACAGAGGAACTAACACTCCTTTAAAGACCTTTCGTGCGAAAGTTACACAATAATTAAACAGTGAAAATTATTTGGTTCTATTTGATACTGTAGTCACAAATTTGACAACATTTATATAAGTAAGTTGCACTTGAAAAACTTAAAAAGAAGTGGAATTGAAACAGAAGAGCAGTGGTCATGTTCAATTATAAGTTCAGCTCCTCCTGTGGTGACCAGTGGTGAAAATGTATCTGACTGTACGGCAAGAAAAAAACAAAAAGACATCCACCAAGTTCTATACATTTATTACAAAACGGTACAAAAATATTTACAAAAATACAAAATACAAAAATTTAACTTTTACAAAAAGGCAGTTTATAAAAAATTAAGAACCTTTACAACTACAGGTTACACTTTACACACAAGTACCAACACAAAATAAAAGCATTGAAGAAGGTGAAATTTTGGATCTGAAATCCCAGAGATTCTAAATATTTTGATTTTACTCAAATATAAACATAAACCAAACCCTCCCTCTGTGTAGTAAAATCAACAAATAAAATGTGATAATTTACAATTGAGAGAAGGCCATGCAATGTCCACTGTTCTTTCATATTCATTGAAAAATATTAATGCAAATGAGTAAACAAAAAGACTGAATTTACCCATAAACCAGTGTATCATTATGTATTATTGCTAAAGGGAGACAGTACCCAAAATATAATGTGCTCTTAGCCATGTTAGGATAGAGTAATGTTGATGTTGTAAAGATGATTTACCTATGTAGTAACAGACAAGTGAGAAGGAAAACCACAACTACCAGGACAGTTTGAATCCCATAAGTCCGAAAAATCTGATGTCAGTGAAAAGGAGGATTCAAAACGGATTTAGAGACATCAAGGTCTGAAAACCAAGAAAATGTTTTGAAACTGGTGAAGATGTGAGGAAAAATACACATCGACACAGATGAGATTAAAAAGAACATTTACAAATACATGTCATCTAAAAAAAAACAACAACCAAAAAAAAAAACTTAAGCTCTTATGATTTTTTAACAGCTCATAAAAATAGACTGAGGTGAATATAACAAACCAAATGTGGAGTGATGTGATCATCGGCTGAGCTGCATCCAGAGCCTGTGATGTGGAGTGTGAGTGTGTGTCTCCACTCTGTTTTGTCCTGAAGGCAGATGGTGAGATGTGATGAGGCAGTAGAGGGACATGGACCAGTCTGAAGGTAGAAACTAACAGCTGACAGCTGCTGACATCCAGCTTGGAAAAGAGATTTCATTTGTCATGTCGCTGCTGGAATAAAGATCAGGCTGCTTTTGAATCAGAAAGCTGTGTGGCTCTGCTCATGACCTGTGGAAGAGATTTTCAGCTTTTAGTCACAACTCAACAACATTATGACTCTGTGGGATGGAAATGGACACTGAAGTGTGAACTTACTGGGAGGCTGAAGGTTTGGACTCCGGTCTAGAAATCTAGAAGCTCTTCCTTGCTTTTGTAGGACTCAACAGAATCTCTGTTCCTCTGACACTTCAGTCTCTGGATCTCCCTGCGGTGTGTGAAACACATTGAAACTTGTGTGGTGAAGTGTATAAAAATGTGCGCTGCCTTTGATGACCGGCTCCTGATTGGTCAGCAGTGTAACATCTGCACCTCAACAAACAACAAATCTGTATTTAAAAAAATCCAATTATTGAAAAACTCAATGATAATATACCACAGGTCAACAAAAGTAATTAGATTGCTGTTGTACCATAATCTGGTGGATTGCATTATGGCAATAAATATTCTGTAATGGATTACGTTGAAAGTTTATAGTCTACAGGAAACATGAACAGACATGATGATCTTACTGTGTGTCAGAGGGTTTTGGCTCGGTGTTGGACTGTGAAAAGTCCGGCCAGCTGCCTGGGCGCTTCAGACTCTGCTGTTTTTCTGAACTCAAATCCATCACAGCAACCTGCTGCCAGGTTTACACAAAATAAACAAACAAATAAACAAACAAAAAACATCTGAATTAGAAGAAGTGATGTGAAAATGTCACGTTACTCGAGGTTTTAAGGATTAAGATGCCATGTACATGAGGAAACACTGGAGGTCGCTGTTGTGTCTGTTGTGAGGATGGTGACAACACCAACAGGCCTCTGTCATATATGAAACACACACTACATCCTGCAGATAAATTACACAGCAGGTTGGAAATCTGTGTGGAAATTTGTAGATTTGTTTGTCTTGCATGTAGCCTACAATAGTCTGTCAGGCTGTAATCTGTATTCCAGCAAACTGTGACATGAATAAAAACTCTTTCACCTCAGATCTCGGATTACCCTCTAGATTAAAGCAGTCTGAACCAGAACCAGGACCAATTATTAGAGCTGAGTTTCAACATTGGTGTCTGTGGCACTTCTGTATCTAATCTCCCTCATGACATTTAAATTCAAGTTCATATTTATTCAGAGCCTAAAATCACTGTTCAGTCTCACAGGGCTTTACAGGCCCACAGTTTACAAGAAACAAAACAGGACGACTCCCCCTGACTTAACCCTCATATCAGGCAAGAAAAAACTCCCCAAAAAGCCCAGTGTAAGGGATAAAAGGGAAGAAATCTTAGGAAGGACCACAGAGAGAGGGGGCGACGACGACGACACGTCTTAGTGAGACTTGTGGTCTCATCACAAGTCTGAGGAAGAGCCTTGTGCTCGAAATGTCATGGCAAATAATAATCTTTTAAACTACTTGGTATGCGGATCTATTTATTTCAACTCTGCAGCCCATCCTATTGGGGTTTTTTGTCGTGTGTCATTTCCATCGCCTCCTAACCAGCACTTTTTAACAGAATATTGAAAACATTGAAAACCACATGACTCAACCTGGCTCATCATAAAAGCACAAAAAGTATATAAGAGTAGACAGATCTATTTTGTCTAGAAAACAGAATCACTGTACCAGCTTATTAAATCTATGATACACTCAAGACTATATTCACTAGTTGATTCTGAGTTGAGTTTATCAGATTAAAGAATAAAGTTTTCTGCAGGCTTCATGTTATTTCTGACAAAAAGCTCTTGAATGCCGTGTGATGAACAGTCAAATTTACGACTCTGGAGTCTTAAAGCAGCTCCTGAAGGCAGCATTTATAACACACTGGAACAGGTGATGGTAAACTAGTCATTTATATAAAAACATGTATCATAAGATAATTATAAAGTCTAAAATATTCCTGCTGGGAAAATGTCCTCACCTGACTCCTTTTGCCTTCAGATAAAACCAGTGGTCAGTCCAGTTCTCTGAAACAGCTCTGCATTCGTACATTTCATGCTTTTGGTTTACTGCTTTACTCAACACTGTTTTTAAATTGAGGAAGTTAAAGGACTGTTTACAGAGTTTGATTTCCAAACACTCCGCAAAGACAACTGCAACATCAACATGAGAAACAACAGTGACTCTGAACACCACGTGACACATGACTCACAAAATGAAGAAATCAGATCATACAGGACAGGAACAAAGTGCAGACAGAGCAGGACAAAACTCGTTAGAGATCAGAGAGAGGGATCTGAGGTCCATGTTCCAGATGTTTTTTCTGTCCTGAATTCAAAGTGTCCAGTCTTCAGTGTCAAACAATTTGTAATTAAAATGTTTTCAGTAAAACAACGAATTTATCACATAACTGATAACTGAAGCTGAATCACTCTGGTGAACCTCAGAGATGAAATGTTAAAACATTGGATCAGTTTGGCCTCCTGACCTCTGACCTGTCACAGACAGGGTGTAGTGGAGGCGAAACACACATTAACACTGTTTACACACTTCTTTAACCCTTCATGACCAGACCATGATCACAGTTCAGAGATACTATTACTATTCAATAACAAGAACACAACATTATCACTACACTGACTGAGAAATGTGACAGCAGGTTGGGACATGAAGCAGCACAGCACAGAACTATGACTCATAAAAATGTTCATGTTTGAAACAGAAGCTTTGTGTTGCCCAATCCAGATTAGCTCAATCCAGCAGACGGAGCGCTCAGAGTTTCAAACTGACAAACAATGTTGCAATGTGAGAGAGAGGACTTCCTTTTTTCAACATTACACAGCAGTTAAAGTTGAACCTCACACACTACAGATACATGTTATGACATCAGACACTCCCAACCGACTGACTGCAACAAAAAGAGGAAATACACCTGGAGATAAACAAGCAGGACTGTGTTTTGTGGGTTTCCTCTGATGCACAGAGAAAATAGAAAAAAAAAGGGACTATTTTTGACCCGTTGATGCAGAGCTCTCTGTTCTGTCACCCCACACTGAGGACAAAAAGACACTTTTTGCCTCCATCACTGTTACAGTTTTACCACAGTTCACTGAGTATATTCTGTAGATTATAACAACCATTTCATTGAATTCATTATTCTGCATTGTACTGAAGCTGTTGTGTGAGTGAATCAAATAATTCTGGATGTAAAGAGTTGATCCTCCTGAGTTGTGCAGATTCAGTTTCTCTCAGCATGTTGCAGTTTGAGACCACAGCTCTAAAATATAGAAATGTTTCCGAGTCTGAGGTTTTCCTGTCAACCACACAGATGTTTGTTTTCAGGTCAGTCTGACATCGAGTTTGTTTCCAGCAACATAAGACACCAGGAGGGACTCTGAACACAAAATGTGTCACTGACACAATGAAGAGGTCAAAATAGATTTCACAGAGAGGAACTCAAAATCCAACCTCAGATGTTTTTAACACTTTTGAATCCACAGTTCTTTTTCCTGACCTGAAGTGAAACTGAACTGTTCATAAATGTTTTGCAGTTTTCACATTAATGTGGGAATCCCTGGGAATCTTTTAATGAGAGGATTTCTGTAAAACCACAAGATCAACAGCTGTCCTGTCTTTGACTGAGGAAACACTCAGGATTGATAATCCAGTTCAGAATCAGACTCACAATTAAAATCCTTCCACTAAACTAGATCGTAATGAGATCAGTTTCCTCACATCGTCTTTAATCGTTCCCTCCTCTGTGGAGTAAAAACCCTCTCATAAAAAATGATGTTAAAAAACATGTAATGTTCTTCTTCAATAAAAAAAATCTTACCTATAAATATACCAGTGTATCATCATGTATTATTGTCAGAGGGCACGTGGTTCACAAAGCAGAATATGCTATTAGCCATGTTAGGATAAAGTCATGTTGACGCTGCAGTGATGATTGACATGTGAGGAAAGACAACAACAACTACCAGGAAGTCAGAACAAAGTGATTCCAGAGGAACGGAGGATTCAGAACGGATTTAGAGACGTGAAGGTCTGAGAACCAAGAAACTGATGAGACTGATGAAGATGTGAGGAAATATAAATTTCTACACATCTTGGATATTAAAAATAATATTTACAAAGGTATTTTCATGCAATGAAAATGACCAAACCTTCAGAACAAAATCTGCTCTTGTGTTTTTTTTGTACGGATCGACCAATAATCATCATGGCTGATAATATCGGCCGATATTCGTCATAAAAATTCAGGGAGCAATTTTATTTGTTTGTTTATTTCAGTTAACTTAAATAAATGCTGCTAGAAGATCTCTGTACTTTTTGTTTTTATATAATAAAACAATTGCTTGAACCTTTTCAACCAAGATTTGCGTCAGTTTGTGTTATTATCAGTTTAAGGTCTTTTTATCACAAATTTAGAGATCAGAGAGATGAATCTGAAGTCCATGTTCCAGATGTTTTTAAACACATTTGAAAGTGTTCAGTCTTGGATGTGATGGGAACACTGACTCGCCCACAGGGGAATTCAAACATTCATAAAAACTTTTCATTCTTTTCATAATGTTACACAACAACAAAACAATGAAGTATTTTCCCTCTTAAATACTTTCGTCACAAATTTTCCAAACATGAAACATTAATGGAAGTTATTTGTTTGTAAGTTGCACTTGAGAAACGGATCATGTTGTCAGTAAATTCTCTATGAGAAACACACTGCTTTGCTTCATACAGTTAAACACAAACACCCCAAATCTCCGACTGCCCTTTTTATTTTCATTTTGAGTACAAGGCTGTTTCTCAGACTTGTGGTCTATAGTGGTGAGAACAGGATTCTGTACTCACAGAGACCTGTGCTGACAGACCACAAGCCTGATGAAGAGCCTACATCTAATATCTAGACCATCTCTGCTGCTGGTTTGTCTCAGTTGTGGAAAGTCTCTGCTTGTCACTGCAAGTCCTCCGCTCCACTTTTCAAGATATCTTCACTTCAAGTCCGTCCCTGGTTGAACAGAGACGGGTTCAGGTGTGGCAGAGAGAGGCATCGAGTGTCCTTCTGTGTTCATGGCAGACAGACGTGCCACCGACCCTCCGGTGCCCCCGAGGCCCGGCCTCCAGCGCCGCGGTGCCACGGCGGTGCTGACCCTGCAGTTCCTGCTGGTCAGCCTGGCGTTGTGCGGCATGGCTGCTGAAGCCTGCTTCATCTACCGCCTCTACTACCCAGTAAGTATCAGCTTCATCTCTGTCGGCTCGCCTCCATGTGAAACCTTTGATGACTCTCGTGTTCTAATTATTCAGCTGTTTAGAACATAAAGGACAAACAGGACACTGCATGTGGTGGTGATGAGAGAGTTACTTTAGCTTGAGCAGGAAATTTCTATACTGTCACTGGCAGTGGATGAAAAAGTACATCTATCCTTTATTTGAATAAAAGTGACAAGACCAAATTATAAAAGTACTGCATTCAAAATGTTACTTCAAAGTGTAGTAGTATTAGCAGTAAAATGTACTTAAGCATGAAAAGTAAAAGTAGTATTGTGAGGAACGGGAGACTGTGGATCCTCACAGTATGGGGACAGTTCTCTGGAGATGTTGGTTCATTTTCTTGTTCAGAATCTTGAAAATTATGAATTCGATTTGCATCATCATTTGGAATGTTCCGTATGAGTTTCATTTGCAACCTGCAACTATGCATGGAAGTTGCATCGTGTGAAGCCAGCCTTATTTTTCTCGATTCTACATTTTGTAGACGCTTGGTCCACCAATAATGATGTCCTTGCAAATAAACAAACACGCACACTCGCAAGAAGTAATCCCTTTCTACCTCTGTTGCAGGCTGATTCAGCAGCGTCTTCCAAGATGATCTCAGGTCGGTGTCGGCTCCCTTTGCTCAAATGTTGAACTGAATCAATAACTTAACATTGTATGCATTAAAGAGTATTTCTGTTCCCCACACAGACAAAGATTGGGAAAGACCCCTTCCTGTTGTTCTTCCTTCCAAACCTGTTGCACACCTGACAGGTGAGATCAGTACTGATGTCTTTCCTGTTGCCATAATGTGACCGTTCACTGTATTGCTGAGGCATGATAGATCTATAAATCAAAATATAAGATTGTTCTCACATTTCTGGGTGGATAATTATGTTTACCATGATGGCTGTTTTCTTGTTTCTTCTTTCCAGATGGTCCAAATGTCCATCACAGAGATCAGGTCATGTCATGGAGCACAGATGGAAACCCTCTCCTGTACGAGATGGACTACAAAGAGGGGAAGCTTTTCATCCAGAGAGAGGGATATTACTATGTCTATTCCAAGGTTTTCTTCCTGGACAGCGGTATATTTCATCACTCTGTCAAACTTAGCACTCCAAGGTACCCTTGGGGAAATATAACTCTCTTACGGTCCAGGAAGTACTCCCAGAAGTCAGGCAAAACAATCCAGTCAAACAGCTTCCTGGGTGGAGTGTTTCACCTCATCAGACATGGTGGCATTTTTGTGGAAGTGAACAACATTGACCAAATTGTGCGAGTCCAAGCCTGTGAAAATGTTTTTGGGGCATACATGATATAAATCTGTTGTCATACTGATATTTTACGATCAATGTACAAATAATAAGAGTAGGAACAAATCAAATCTGCAACCTAGATAACTTGGTGATGGAATCTCGTTAGGGATCAGTGTTTCTGTTGTAATGTAAAGAAAAGTTAGAGTAGGGGGCTGAACGTTTTTACATGGCTGGGAGTTCATGAAAACAAAGTCAAGACTGTGCTGGTTAGAGTTGTTTTAGTTTGGTGGCTGTATCACATTGGAGATGAGGATGAATCATTTTAAGTTATGTATTGTGGAAAGACTCCCTGTCCATATCAGGGACTTTTTCGTACGCTCACTTTAAATGAAATCTTCTGAATCTGATGGAACGACTTGTCTCAGTCGCCTTTTTTCTAACAAATCAGCTGTTTAGTATTGCTGATGGTCACCTTGTTGCTTAGAATACAACACTGGATGTTTGAAGTAAAAAAAAAAGAAAAACAGAACTCCAATGTGACTGCAAGGATTACATTTACATTAAAACATTTATTTTTCTAATATTGCAATTAATGGGCTCTGCATTGTTGCTGTAACACACTGTGCACTGTTTATCTGCCTTGTTTATCTATGCTATATTTTGTATATGAAGTCTTTACAAAAGATTAAAATAAACAAATGCTTCATCAAAACTTTCTTTTTTTTTTGATGGTGAGTTTTTCCTGAGACCTTCATGTTGTGCAGCTGAGGTGAACACCTGCTGCAGCCCAGTCACAGGAGAGTCAAACACACACCTTGTGCTGCAGAGAGGTTATGTTATGATACCACAGTGTCACGTAACACTAAGGTACCATGATGTCACGCACCTTAAATATATTTGTGTGTTCATGCTGTAATACAGTTAATGCATTACTACTGTACAACTTTGACTTGGCACATTTCTGGCCTTAGATCAGCTTCACTTGAGGACAGAATGGGCAGTGAATTACATACAGATCCATGCTCATATCTGTGGTGAACTCATTTCTCCACTGATGAGGTTGCAAACAAACATACAAACAAAAAGCTCATATCTTGTTCATAAGCTTTGAACGAAGAGTAAAACTAGTATCGTGAAGAATTTTTCTTTTCAGAAATTCTTGATGCATTAACTTGTAAGAAGTATAACAACAACAACTATCTACTTTATGTAGACACTGTGTCCCCACACACTGACCCACACTGAGGGAACTCTGATAGTTATAGACGTAAAGAGTTGATCCTCCTGAGTTGTCCAGATTCAGTTCCTGTCAGCATGTTGCAGAGTGAGGTCACAGCTCTAAAAAACGGTCCGGCTTCCTCTTTAAACGACCACACAACCGACATTTGCTTCCCGTTCAGTTGAGTCTGGATCCTCCAGACTCGGCTGTTTGGTCGTCCGCAGTTGTCCTGTTCTCACATCCATCACTGACTCCTGCATTCACTTTCACACCAAAACATCTCAGTCAGAAGCAGTGACAGCAGCTCTCCTTCTTAAAGTGAAGCATATTCATCATGTCAACGTCCATAAAGTAGACTTGGACACACTCAGTGCTCAAAGGAAACGCTCTGTTGAGAATCAGACCGTTTACATTTCAGCATCTTCGCCAAAAATTAAATCTCTACTTTTTATTTTTGAGAAGTTATGATCCAAAGCCTCATTTTCAGATCCATAATTATCCTCTTTTCTCATAGTTTATGTAATTTTGCAAACATACACCGTGAGCTAGACCTGTATGGAGACTGTGTGTCAGTGAAGGTTTCATGTGAACTCAGGTTCAGTGTTTTCTACTGACATTCAAAGGTTTGAATTTTGCTGAAATAATGTCAGTTAAAGAAAAAACGTTATTTCAACATCAAAACAACATTGAACATTAAATGGTTGGGGAAGTGTTGATAAAATACTAATGATTCAACACTGAAATGTTAATGCTGTTATGAGCTGTATGATAAGTCAACATCATGTCTCCAACCATCAATAAAAAGCAAATGTTATTTCATCATCAAAACAATGTTGAACAACAAAAATAGTTGAGGAAGTTGTGATAAATGAATAATAATCCAATGTTAAAATTTCAATGATGATTCTATTTTCAAAATCAAAACCAAATTCAATAGTGATGCAGTGTGGGCACTGACATTGATTCAACCACGAATAAATGTTTAAATGCCAGCTGGGAAACAGTCAGAAGTGAGGTAGAATCTGATTTGTTTGTAATTTAACCTGAAACAGGTCAAAGATTTGTAATCTGAGTCCACATCATGAACTGAGGTTATACATTTTCCTCAGAGGTTAATGTTCAATTGAAATAAAGCTGAAGGCCTGTAGAGTTTGTTTTTATCCCAGCAGGTTGTTCAAAGTCTAAATCTGGAGCTGTTTGATTAAACAATAAGACAAGATGATAAGGAGGGCAATAAAACTGTAATACTTTCCAGTTGGGAATGCTCTTACCAGCAGTAGCAGGGCAGTTAAGGTACACGTTTAACCCGAGAGAGAGGCAAAGAAAAATAAAGACCACACCACAGAGTTCAAAAATATCAGCTCATCTTTATTGAACAGTTCACAGGACTTAAAAGGTCCTTAGTTGAGGCCGACTAAATGGTAAGGCAGCGGGGCTCAGGGAGGAAACTACTGCTTTCACCTTAATTCACTGCAAACACCACAATACCACTCTGTGAAAATTCAGCTGCACACAGCATGAAGGTAAATCCACTACAGGCCCACTAACACACAGACTACAGGTCAGGTTAAAGGAAGTGTTTTTCCATGAACCCTTTTCACCCTCCAACAGCCAAAACACCCTGGCATGATGGACCTTTAAAATTTCATACATAAACAACAACAATTAATATTTAGAAAAATGTATATTTAAAAAAATGGATGGAGCCAATGAAACACTAACCCTAGCTAGATTGTCTGAAGTGGAAAAATGAGAAATGACAAAATAAAGGGGACAAACAAAGTAAAGGCACATTCCGCTTCTCTTCTTGAAACACTTTCTGATGCTCAGTCTGTTCTCTGGGATGGAGCCACTTTCACATGGAGGCAGGAACTGAACTGCAGCACAAACACACTGAAGGAAAAGTGGTGCAGTGAGGCAGCAGTGAGTGCTGCCCCCCTGTGGTGGGAAATAGACTTTGTCGACTCATTCGGACTGATTTGCTTCACCTGCTGCTGATTGGCTCAGAGGACTGATAAACAGGACGGGAACGAGGCAGGAGGACAGAACGCCGGCTTCAAGTGGTCTGACACTCACTTCTGGCTTTTCTATTGGCTGTTCATGGCCGCAGCATATCTGTTGAATTGTGTTGGTCCTCTGTTGGTCCATGAGAGCCAGTATTTAGAGCCTGTGTGTGTTGCATCAAGTCTGTCCTCATTCATTTGCAGATTTCTGCAGCAAGGCGCTCCAGAATGTAATCCGATCAGCATCATGTTGTGCAGATGGTGGAATATCTCATTTCAGAACCAAACTCTTCCTTTGTTCTCAGATGCTCTTTCAGTCGTTCTTCTATTGTTGTTCCCAGATTGTCCCACTAGGTGGCGCTAGTGCATCATGAGTTCTCCCTGTTGTGTTTTTCCCAGCAGGAGGTGTGGTGAACACAGTGGGCCGTCTGAACAGAGAAAACCCTTTGGTTTGAAAAAGTCCATCTAAAATGAGTCCATGTGTTCACTCTTTAATTTAACAGAGTCTCACAGCTTGTAGGAACTTTTTATTCTTCTGTTCTGTCACACTCCCATTCAGACTTTTCATGCTGATGTCACATAACAAAACAATGAAAAGTGTTTGGCTCAATTTGATACTGGAGTCACACATTTGAAAACATTAATGTGAGTTATTTGTTTGTAAGTTTCACTTGAGAAACTGATCATGTTGTCAGTAAATTCTCTATCAGCAACACACTGCTTTGCTTCATACAGTTAAACACATTCTGCTACATACAGACAGAGGGACAGGGATTCAAAATCAGATTCACAAAACTTTATTCCATTTCAGTGTAACAGAGAATGTTTTTTCACATAAGCTCTTGAATACTCTTACTCCATGAGTAAAGACTGAATAAAAAAAGAGAGAGAGGAGGCAATCAAACCTTCAGAACAAAACCTGCTCATAAAAATACACTGAGCTGAATATAACAAACCAAATGTGGAGTGATGTGATCATCAGCTGAGCTGCATCCAGAGCCTGTGATGTGGAGTGTGAGTGTGTGTCTCCACTCTGTTTTGTCCTGAAGGCAGATGGTGAGATGTGATGAGGCAGTAGAGGGACATGGACCAGTCTGAAGGTAGAAACTAACAGCTGACAGCTGCTGACATCCAGCTTGGAAAAGAGATTTCATTTGTCATGTCGCTGCTGGAATAAAAATCAGGCTGCTTTTGAATCAGAAAGCTGTGTGGCTCTGCTCATGACCTGTGGAAGAGATTTTCAGCTTTTAGTCACAACTCAACAACATTATGACTCTGTGGGATGGAAATGGACACTGAAGTGTGAACTTACTGGGAGGCTGAAGGTTTGGACCACTCTAGAAATCTAGACCATCTTCCATGCTGTTGTAGGACTCAAGGGAAAATCTGTCTGGTTCTGGCTCCAGTCTCCAGATCTCCCTGTGGGGTGTAGAGAACACTTGAACACTTCTACTAGTGTGATAAATCAAATTACTGACAGTGTAAAATGAGCCTTAGGTTTGATGACTGGCTTCTGATTGGTCAACAGTGTAACATCTGCTGCAGATGTAAAACATACTGCACACTGGAGAGTGAAACTCTTCACAAGCACAACAAATCTGATTATTTGATAACTTTGTGTGGAATAAGGAAATATTTCACCTTCTGCAAAGCACAGCTTCCACTGTCCTGCTGCTTCTTTAAAAAAAAAAATGCTACAATCTATTGTTCTTAAAGAATGCCAACCTTTTCAATCTGTGTAAAATATAAATCAAAGCGATGATCTTACAGTTCATCCAAAGGATCCGAGTCAGTCCAGAATAGTGAAGATCCTGTCTTGGTCTCTGGATCTTTCTGATGCAGTTCTTCAGCTGGCTGCAGTTCTCCCATCTCTGCAGCCATCTCTGTCACTGGCACACCCTGTCAGAGTCAGTCATAAGTCTGATTTCACTTTCAAGTAGACTTGGACACAAACAACAAAAACAGTTTGCAACACAGAAACATGGTGCTTGTGTTGAATATCAGACCATTGGCAGACGACTGAAGTACTCAGGAGAAAATCCGTCTGTCTCACGCCTCAGGCTGAAGATCTTCCTGTGGAGTGTGGAAAACTTGTGATGGATCATATCAAACTTCAAGTTCAAGATGTGCTTTAGCTTTGATGACTGTCCTCTGATGTGTCAGCAGTGTCACATGAGAGAGTATCTCAACAAAGAACAAATCTGTATAGAAATGATGATTTGATAACTTTGGGTGTACAGCCTTCTGGTTTGTAAATATTTTCACTGCCAAGAGTTTAAATAACTCTTTAAACTTTGAACATCTTTGAGAATGTTTCTCCACAAAAAGTCACAGTGATGTTCAGCTTCCAGAGGCCTGCTGCTTTTATAAAACTGGTACACAAACTGTACTGAAAGAGAGAATGACAACATAAATATAATGATAACTCTTATTATTTTACTGAATGTAAATTATATCACTAATGGATTACATTACTAATTGCAGGTTTAATCAGATAATCAGTACTATTTGTTGGATTTTGAAATTAACCTTTTCATTTCTGTGTAAAATATAAATCAAACAGATCAGCTTACTTCTCAAATGAGGGTATTGGATCAGTATTTTGTATCAGTTTTGGAATTTTACGCCAACGAAGCAGGTAAACCTGTCAAAGTAAGTCGTATGTTTTAATTCACTGAACATAAAGTAGACTCAAAGAACAAAAACACTTAGCAACACAGAAACATGATACTTATGTTGTTAATATCAGACCTTTATCACGATCACAAAGCACGGTCTCAGTCTCTCAGTCTCCAGTCTGCATTGTTCACTTGCCAGCGCCATTAACTTCATCACTCTAGAAAACATTTCAACTCGTATGATGAACCAAATTAAAACTCAAATGTCAAAATCTAGCCATGATCACTGGCTTCTGATTGGTCAGCAGTGTAACATCTGCTGCAGATGTAAAGTGTTTTAAGTTTTTCTTCCTTCATGCTAACAAAGATCAAAGTGTCAATAACAGTGTTTCCATCCTCTGAAACAGAGTCCACTGTCCACACTGCTGCTGTCCAGACTGATGTTTTGAATTGACTGACATCTGTCAGGCTGTAGAGTTTGGATATGAGCTGTG
>OMLF01057571.1:0-14118 GCA_900302615.1 Holocentrus rufus | reverse complement strand
GCCCACGTCGCTCTTTCGGGCTGTGCCCGGCCGGGTCCCGTGGGCAAGGACCCGGCCACCAGGCGCTCGCCTGCGAGCCCCAACCCCAGGCCTGGCTCCAGGGTGGGGCCCCGGTAACGCCGATCCGGGCGACGTAAGCGTCCTTGCTCGTTCGCTCATCATCGGGGCTTTGGAACCGCTCTTCGTCTGACCCGTCACCTAGAACCTGTTTGCCTTGGGAGACCCTACCAGGGGCATTAAGCCCCGGACAACATAGCCTCTAGGATCATTCGGGTACTCAAACTCCTCCACCACGATAAGGTGGCGGTTCAAGGAGGAGCTTATGATTGATTGATTGATTATATATTAATTATATTGAATATATACTTTACCTACCTTTTACTCACTGATTGATATGTTTGCCATTAACAAAGAATTGGTCTATAGAAATACTACTGGATACTGTACAAAATACTCTTAAGTCCATAGAGCAATCATAAAGGATTAATGGTTGAACTGTTTGCTTATCAGCCCAGCAGGCGGCCCGAGGATGGCAATTTAAACATGTTGTACCTTGTCTACATACAGTTTTTAAGGATGATTTTTCCTCTGCTTTAAATATGATCAAGCCCCATATCTTGACGACAAAATTATCACTAGATGCAGGTTTGATTCTGTGGCTGTCAGATGAGAGTTCAGCAGGTCAAACTGCATCATTCACCGTTCAAATTAGTATTAGTTTTAGTATTAGTATTAGTAATAAGTATTTCACCAAAGGAATACTCCAACGTTAATACTGTTTGGGTATTTTGCCCAAAACCTTGGTGTATTACTTTAAATATACAGGTGATACAGCTCGAGTCAGCCTCTTCTTTGGGAGGAGCATGTCCTTGTCTTGGAGGAATTTGTTATATGGTGTGAAAAAGCCAGTCTCTTCCTAAATACCTCCAAGACAAAAAGATGTGCAGTCAGAATTTAGAAGGGAGTCCACACTTTGCTTGACAACCATCAAAGGCCAACCCACACAGTCATTCAGAGACTATAAATATCTTGGTGTTGTTCTAGACAGCAGCAGTGGAACCAGTGTGCAGAAATCATCAGTACAAAGTGGCAAAAAAGGCTATATTCTCTTAAAAAGCAGGACTACTTTCATGCTGCGTGGCGTCATGCTTAAAATATGTTATCATGTTTTACAGTGTTTTTATGGAGACTGTTTAACCTTTCGCATCATTTGTTGGTTTGGCAATGTAACAGCAGTACAAAAGAACATTCTGAGAAGAAAAAAATAAACTCAGCTGACTGGTAGGGTGGGATTTATTGAGCCAGATCTCTCAGCAAACTCTTGTCTTACCCCAGACACCCACTATTCACAGAATCTGAACATTTTGGGTTCACAGGTTCTGACTACCAGCTTTTCAGAAAAAGAAAAAAAGGATCAAAACATTAATTTGTATGACAAGTGATTGCATTAATTAAGAAGCATCTCATTTCTTTATTTTAAATACACTGCAGGGATTTTTTTGTCCATTGCATGATCCAGCTGCCCTGGAATATATGGCTGGATGCCCCCCCTGCCGTATATTCTTTTAATGTTCCTATAGGAACTTATTATGATATTAGTACACAATTATGACCTTGACACACTTTAAAGGACCATGCCAGTGATTTTGAATGTTTAGCCCCTTAGGTACAATTTCCCCACATTTTACAAACCCATTTTGCAAATCATGCAGGAGTACTTAAGATTTAACAACCTATAATCAAAATCTGCTGATTTTCAATTTTGAATTTTTGGTTGAAACACCCACCTTATAATGTTCTGCTTCTGCAGTTAATACAGTCGTCAGCATTCGTAAACCACAGGATTGATAAAGCAAACTTTTCACCGGGTAAAAGTTGCAAATTGGCAGCACAACAGGCGAACAAATTAAAAAAAAATACTAATTCAAAGCAAGTTAATCATCTTCTCTATGGAGCTCTGAACTCGTGATCCAACAGTTTGTGTTTGTGCAGCTCTTGTCACAGTATCTTCCTCTATCAACTTCCGAGGTCAGAGGGGAACTGTACAATTTCGTACTTTCAAAATGTGTTACTTGGTTCATGACACACTCATGATCACTTTGATTAAAAATTATAAAATTCACAATATCATCATATTCTCAATATCTTTATGGCATTGCTGCTTCTTGTCTTCTGGGTTAGGTTCACCTACAGCAACATGTGAATCTGATGCTGTTAGTCAGTTGAAAAAAAAAAAAAAAAAGACCGCAGCCAAACTGTCGTCTGTGTTGAATGCACCATAAGGAAGGCTTTCAGATCCATTCAACTCACTCCACCTAATTTCAGGTGGTCAAAATGCATTATTGCTGCTTCCCTCATGGAAACTTCATTACGGTGACAGAATACTGGTGTGGAGGAAGTCTCTGAATGTTAATTTTCATATCGCATTGGAATGAATAGAATCCAATGGCCCGGTAGGAAAAATGATATCAGAGTTCTAAAATAAGACTCATTGCTTTGGGAAATGATTATCAGAAACATCAGTATATTAATTTTGTTGATATTAGGCTAACTATGTAACATTACTGGTACGGTCCTTTAAAGTCACTATTGAGCATCACAGACACTCTGACCTCCTTGTAGGAATATTGTTTGAATACTGTAGTGATTCTATGGGCATATAAATACAATAAAGTACAATAAAGTCACTATATTGTCATTATCAAGTACCACAGACACACTATCAGATCCTAGTTTTGGAGTAATATTGTGATATGATAGCAGATAATATACCATAAAATATGATAAAGTCACTATTCAGGACCACAGATACACTATAAGCCTCAGTAGGAATATTATAGGAGTATCACATAAGGCAGTATGGGACACTGACAGTAAATTATGGACATTTACAAGTTAATTTCAGATGACAACACTGTAACTTGGTCTGGTCCTATAACTGGCTGCTCTGAGTGATGCTGGGGTTTTCCCTGTAGGCAAAGCAGCTGGGGAAAATGCCTATGTTCCCTGCACAGTGTCCCTCCAGCCACTCCTCATTCACTGGAAGAGAGAGAGAGAGAAAGAGAAAGACAGAGAAGCACTGAGATAAACATCTGGATGAAGAAAGAGAAAGCAGCCAATGTGAGAGCATTCACAATGAAACTGTCAGAAAAAGACAAATGGCTTTTTATTATTCCACTGACAAGTCATTCAGCATGAGGTTGAATTGCAGTCCTCACCTTCGCCCAGAATGTCGATTGTGTCTCCCTCGCTGAACTCCAGGTCCTCTGGGCCCTGGGCAGTATAGTCATACAGCGCCACCATCTGGTACAGGATGGCACGATTGTCCAGGGGTTCCTCTACCTGAAACCACCAGAGATCACCAGCATGGAGGGAATTAACATAGCTTTTCAAAAAGAATTTATTTTGTGAAATAATAAGTATTAATGAGTCAGAGACACTCTCCCTTCCCTCAGTAACCCTAAAAACTGCTGGTTCCAATTAGGTTCCTCCAAGACCCAGAGATTGCTCAAAGAACCTTTTGCCCTCTGTTTTAGTCCCTCCAAGAACCACATGTACATTGGGATGGGCAGAGGCACCGTTTCTGTTGGGTTCTTAGACTTACTGGACTTAACATCACTTGGTTCCTCCAGGAGCCCCATTCCATTTGAGGTCCCTCAAGGGACTTCTTTAATTTAAGGGGGTTCTTGAAGGAATTCTAAAATCCTTGATTAGGTTTGAACTGTGCACAAGAATAGGTTCTCTGAAGAACCAAACAATTTGGAGGGTTTATTGGGGTCTACTAAATATTTCATAGAAGAACCCTTTTTGACATTGTAGTATCTAAGGACCAACCTAGGATGAGGGATTCATTAAGTCTTAGAAAATGGATCGACAGTATAAGCCATGTGGGAAAGCTACATAATAATAATAATAATAATAATAATAATAATAATAACAGCAAGAAAATATATGTTATTAGTATTATTATTATTTGCTCTACCATCACTCTACCGTCAACACTAAGCCACTATGCTGCTTGCCTTGTCATATAATAATTACATTTATTCTGGCTCCTTCCCAATTGTCCCAGACAAATGTGGATGAGTTCCCTGTTAGGTAAGGTCCAACCTCTACAGTATATTGTTAAGAAAGGCACTAAGCCTGAAAATGGAGCTGCTCAGTGATCGGTGTACAGACTGACTGTGGTTGGACAGCTCCAATGGGAATGTTTCAAGCTGTATGAATGTGAAGCAGGCTGGAAAAGAGCATTGCGTTGTGTCAACTTCCCCAAGTTAAAACACATTAGTTATGTCAGCTTGGTGTAGATGTTATGTGTGAGTGGGAGCCCTTACCTGGCACCACAGAGTAGCTCTGCCAGCCTCAGCCACCTCCATCAGGCTGCCACCCGGCTCCCCCGCCCCATCCAGAGGCCTCAGCACCTGGGAGCCATGCGGTTTATGCCTGCGGAGGGAATGGGAGACAGAGTCCGAGTGGGTAACATGAGGGCGTCATGAGGGTAAATATCAGTGGATATGAGACAAGAAAGGGAGGGGAAAAGAAAGCACAATGAATTTAGCATCATGCCCTTGATGAAATTCTCTGTTGAATATTATTGGATATATTTGTTATCATCAACCATTAAACTGCAAAAACTTTGACAGCAGTACAAATCACAGGGGCAGCAGGGTGACACAGTGGTTGAGACTTTAACCACATGCTGATTTGTGTTTGATGTTTCCATCCAAGCTGCTGTTTATGGCTGTTTTCATGTACTTTTTTATGACCTCGAATGCACAAGACAAATTTCCCTGCAGGGACAATACCTTTTATCTAATCCTATCTTGTCTCGCAAAAAACAATGTCGCGCCCTCCAATAGATTGGTAAAGTGATGGCTCAAAAGCAGCTCATAAGTTCATAAACACCATGAATAGGCACAGAGAAGCCTCAACACTGTAGCAGCAACGATGCCCTGGGAGACTGAAACGTTTGCTTGAACTTCTCTTTGTCTTCATTTTTCATTATTTGCAATCTGAGCGCTTTTTGGACCATATCAAATTAAAACTGCGTTTGTTTTTTAATTATCTCAGCATCTTAGCATTCTTTTGTGAGGCCTGATGTCTTAACTGTCTGGGGTGTGGGTTCCTTTTTCTTTTGTTCCATCAACATCCGTGTTTCTAAGTGTCTTTAAGCAAGACGCTGACGCTGTCTTCATAAGTCCCTGTGGATGACAGCAGCAGCACAGAGGATAAAGTCATCCGTGTTTTCAGTGTCAACCCCCTGAACATAAGTTAACATATTTGCCGAAATGAAACGATACCCTTCAAATGGAGACACAGAAGCAGAAGAGAATGAGAACAGAGAATGGACCCACAGGGGCGGGGTGGACAAAGAGTAGGATATTTTTAGAAATGAAGCATCACTTGTTGAAATTCAAGGTGACAGAAGTGGGTTGGCAGGCCTGCAGTTACCTGAGGCGCAACTGAGCGGCTGGCTGGCCCAGTTTGTGTGCCACGCGCTCCTGCAGTTCCTTGTATGCTATGTCCAACGGGACAGACAAAGCCATGGTGTATCTGTAGTGGACCTTCACAACCACAGAGCCGGCCTCGCCTCCTTGGGCTGAGCTGGCACGCTGGCAACAAAGTGGGGAAACAGGTTTAAAAACACTGCAAATACAACTGAAAACTACAAGTGGGTTGTATTGGCCTCTCATTAAAAATGACTGAGTCACAGGTTGGTATTACATTTATTGAAATGTGAATGACTTGAACCCTAACCCTTATACTAACCCTAACCCTCTAACTCTAACCCTTACCCTGACCTTAACCCTATACCATGCAATGCTGCCCTCAGAAGACATTCCAATAAACACAATGCCAATCTCCAACTGAGTCCCTGTGGTCAACCTCTGATATGACATTGGTTGTCTATGAGACACTATAACTAATCATAATGTGATATTTTGAGCTTAATCCACATATGTATAAATATGTTATTATTTTACTATATTATACTGTATTGTGTTATCATGTTATAATAGTAACAGTCGTAGTAGGAGGAGCAATAGTGATATTCGTAAGAGTCGTAGTTTTAGTTGTAATGGAGTTTTTTTCCACCCAGAAAAGATTCTAAAGGAAACACTGCACAGACAAAAATGATCTACTGAAAGAAAAAGATATTGAATATCAGCACAAAGTATCAGCTACCAACAGCTTCAGTCCACAGACACTGGCCCTCATAAAACTCATCAGTTCAACTCTAATGTAGAATATATATTAAGTCCTGTAAGTTAAATAGACCAAACCTATTTGCTGACTGCATTTACAAAATACACCAGGGAAACCCTTAGAATAAAATGGTTTGACATTTCAGGAAGCAGGGAATGCTGAATGCGTGTAATAATAATAGTAATAATAATAGTCTTGTTCTCTATAACATGTCTGGCACCTGAACTCTATAAGCTGTCAACACTGTATGTCAATGTGTCTCTGAATTACTGCTAGCAAGACAAAATTCTCTTTATTTATTGGATCTGGTGATTAAAAACGGACTCTGCTACTAACCTACTTGAAGTGAACAAAATCTGTCAGCCTCACAGCTGTGCCAACACCCTTAAATTGTGTAGTTAACTAAACAAAGGTGCTTTGTTCTCTTTTGTTTAAGAAGCAGTGGGTTGCTACAGGCTGATATGAAGAGAATCTTCCTGAACGTTCTGACTGAAAACTTCCTTGGTAACCTTGACAGAAACAAACACACATTTCATGGGAAATGTGGGACAAGCAGTCCATTACTTATTTGGCATGAGAAAGCCAGAGATTATTCTTTTCAAAGATAATTCAGGCCACACTGGCATGCAGAGGCACAAAAGCTACTCTCAGATAGTACCGCGAATATTTATATCCAAACGCAGACTACCTCTCCCTCCCTTGAGCGTCGTGGTGACTTAATCAGGACACATCAGCATTCTCCCCATTCAAGTCTTACAAAGCATTTTATCCAAAAGTCCACACAATCCACACTATATTTAGACTGGGTAGAAAAAAGAGAGGACCATGTTTGTGTCATAAGCTGGATCTTGGAGGAGAATAACTCAAGACAAGAGTCAGCCTTTCAGCTTACACAGATAAATCTGGCTTTTATAAGGGTACGGTACCTGCTGGCTGGGGCTGTTTGCATTGGCTGTGTACATGGGTGGCTCTGTAGCTAGGCGGGGTGGCAGGGTAGCGGACATGTAAGACGGAGGTGGGGTCTCTGCGACAAAACGTGCTGCAGAGAAAACATGTGCAACAGTCTGATCACATGAAAATACAACATTTTGATCTAAGGTTGCATTGATACATCAGTTTGCCCATATTTGCCACTTCTGATATGGATATGACGATTCATTACACTGGTATTGCAGAAGTGATCAACACTACACTGGTTGTCTGTGGGAAGTCCTTGATATGAACCGATTCTAATGAAAGATTTTGATGATTTTGATTCTGATTCAACACATTCGCATTGTTTGAAAAGAAATACCATATTTTGGACAAAACAGTCTTTTCCAACTTACCCAGACTGAGACAAGCTGTTCAATACCATTTTCACCTATGGTTAGCATTTCATGTTAGCTTAGCATAAAGACAAAGTCTATAGGAGTCATTAGTGTAGCGCTGTCAAAGTGAAAAAATAAACCATACAGCAACTCTGAAGCTTTCTTATTTACACAGTGTATCATGTATTTGAAATACACGTCTTGGACTTTTTTAAAAAAAAAACAAACAACAACTTTTTACTCGTTTTAGGAGGAATTAGATGGGAGGAACTATAACCACTTAATGTGAGTGTTCAGACTAGCTCTATCACTTTGACAGGGCTAGGATAATGACTCCTGTAGATTTATAGTCTTTATGCCAAGCTAACACAGAATGCTACTTGTAGGAACTGAATCAGTGGACATACAGAGGTGAAAATGGTATCGGACATCTTGTAATGGTATCGGACATCTTGAAATTGAAAAAGAAAACTAAACAAAACAAAACAATATAAACTCTATAAATGTATGCGCTCTATGCATTGCCTCGTAGCACTGCCTCACAGCAGCCATGTCCTGTTGGACCAGAGCTTTGCTTTGTAGCACTTACTCTTGTCGCTGTCTCCTAACCAGAACCATGCTTGTGTTGTATTAAAATTTCATGTGTATGTCACTTTGGATAAAAGTGTCTGCTAAATGTTAAATTGTTGTAAATTGCAGAAATTAAAAGAACGACTTGCCCTGACTTTGGCCTGAATCAATCTGAAATGCTTTGATGTTATTCACGATTCTTGAAAAAGATCTGTCAGAATACTATCAGTTGCTAATGTTTTAAGTAATTCTGCCGTTCACATTTCAAAAGAAGAATGGATAGTCTGACATTATTGCACATTTATTTGATGGATATAAAATTTTGCCTTAAAGTGTTAAATAGTTGACTTCAATTGTGGCTTACAAACTCGAATCAAATCATCCTTAAATGTAATTGCCAACAATCGGGAATTGCACTAAATTGCACTGGGAATTGCAGTGAATTGGGAATTGCACAACAACCCTAATGAATGTTTTCTTTTGTCTAAACGCTGTTTCAGAGGCATGAGAATAGTCAAATTTAAAGCTATTGAATAACAACAAAAAATATCAGCTGTCAACAGCCTAACTCCAAAAATATTGGCATCATCCTTCGAAAATCCACACCGGTCATACCCTGGTCTGATCACATACATTTTGATACATACTGCCATCATTCCCATTATATTTCCATTTTCCATTTTCTGTTGTATTTTCATTTTCAGAGATTATTATCCAGGAATGACATCCAATGAGTGCAAATGTAGAAAAGCCTTAAATTCCCAGATCAGAAACATTACAAGCAACCAATCGATGAAGTGCAAGCAGCAGAGCCATGGTGTCTGACAATAAATATAACAAATACTGCTGTGACCCTTGAACAATCGTGTGTAATAGGGAAGTGCTAGAAAAAGAGATCTTTTTCCCAGGCAGGACAACATTAGAGGAAGCAGAGTGGGAGACAGGGAGGAATGTAATTCATCTACCTTGAGGGGGAGCTGCAGGGCTGGGCATCTCTGGGCGAGTGGGCGGCTTGAGACCCGGTGGGAGGGGGATCCCACTGGGAATCCTCTGTGGAAGTAGTCAAGATAGGGTGAGAACAGAGGGTAAAAACCCTAAAGAGTATTGAATTGTTCCAGCAGCAATCTAGCATATTTTGTTGAGAAGAACGGAGCAATCATGTAACTGTCTTGGTCAAGAGGCTTTAAACGCAGCAGGAATCCTAGTGTATTTTCCTGCACAGCAACTATTTTCCCTGACACAAGTTATTTTTTTGGCTAAGTCTCAAGAGTGAAGTAAACATAAAGCTGTGCATGGCATGAGTCTAATATTGGGCAATCTGTGGAAGGCTATGATTAAAGCTCAAAGTTGAGGCCCAATATATATGGTTCCCTCCACTTGACCCTGAAGTATCTTTGCCAAAGCATCACTAATGTGCAGTTTGAGATGGGCAACAAACATTACATTCTCTTTTTTGCCTTTGGACATCTTGACATCTGCTGGCTCAAGCAGGGATATGGGCAGAAGACCTCTCTGGGAAAAAAACAAAAAACAAGAGCTAAGAATTAGACATTGAAATTGGTATAGGAATATTAAACCCAGTAGTTCCAAGCGTATGGAGGTAAAACCCCAGGCTTTATTATTAGCTTCTGCTGATGTATAAGCGCACAAAGCAATGAGTAATCCTCTACCTCTGTTGGCTCTGTTCTATAACCATCTTAGCTGAGAACAGGAATTTATGAGAATTACACAGTTTGTGCAGCTCACTCAAAATACAAAAGCTTGTCTTCTTTCTTACCTGTCCATCATATATGACATTAGCCATCCCATCCCTGTCCTCCTCACTGAATATAAAGACTGTGGCACCTCCTGGCACTGTCAGCTGATCGGGGCCCCGAGCCATGTAAGGGACGCGCATACGCATGTAACGAGAATCCCTAACACGTAGTGAAGAAATGAAGTTATACATGCACAATCTTCCTGATGTTCCCTATATGTTGTTTCAATTTCATGCTTTGTTATCTAATGTAAAGTGACTTTGAATACAATGAAAATGAAAATAAAATATTCTGTCATTGTATTACTTATTATTATTACTATTAGTAGCAGCAACAGTAGTGGAAGTATCAGAAGTAGTAGTAATAGCAACAATAGTGCAGGTTATAATGGTAGTAGAAGTAGTCATAGTAATGGTTAAATTACCAGTAGTAGTAGTAATAATAATAATAATAATAATAATAATAATAATAGTAATTGTATAAATAATAATAGTAGTAGCTGTAGAAGCAGTAGCAGTAGTCATAGTGGCGGCACTAATAGTATTATCATTTCAGGGGACCATCAACAGCTTAGATCATTATATTATCTATATGTATGTATGTACATATAGACATATAGATATGTATGAATGTATATAATATTACATTCCATCTTAGTGATACTCACTGAGCTCCTTCCACTTTGGGCTCATAAAAACCAGGTTTCTGTAGTGAGGACAGAGAAGCAGTCAGGAGGAGAAATGACTGGCATGTGACCAGTTTCAAACTGTTCTGAACTTTCTGTTTAGTCGTACCTGCATCCTTAGTGGCTCAAAGCCTCCAAAGTCATCATTGGGAAACATGGAGGAAATCACCTGGAATGAAACAGTAATACAAAGCTCTATGAAAAATTCAGGAATCCCACATACAAACTGCAAGCTATGACAAAGTTTCTACTTCTAAGCTCATTTGTCATCAAATCTCCCCCACTGGGGATTAAATGGAGCAATGACTGATGACTGAAAAGATACTGTCATTCAGTCAGTGGGACCAATTATTAGATATAGGTCAGCAAAATCCACTTAGAAGAAACATTGCTCCTGAATTTTATGGCTACTAAAATCAATTTCTCCAGAATTTTGGTTGATCTTTGCTCTCCATTATAATGGTTAAAATGAGAAGGCCAATTTGGATTCACTTAGGCTAAGGTTTGGTTAGTGCCACATCTTACCAAGTCCACTTGACACACTTATGATACAACAGGAATCATACGCATTCAGCACAGGGATGCCGTACCTTTGGTTTGCCCAGGAAGTCTCTCTGTTGAAGCTGCTCCACATCCTGTTTCCTGGGGCGAAACACCTCCCCTTCAGGCACCATGAGAGGAGCCAGGACCTCCTCTCGCTACACACACAACAACAACAATACCTTATAGAAATGTCAAAAATTACCCCAAGCCTAAATCCGAGCCCAAACTCTAAACTAGTCCCCTGTAGAAGTGAGGATCATCAAAATGCCCTCACTTTGGAGGATCTTCCTACACTTTCTGTCCTTGTGAGAACATCTGCTTGTCATGAGGACAAAAGTTTTGGACTTAGGGAGTTTGACCTAGGGAATTTGGGGAGGTTAGCTGTTCTTAACCTTAGGGATAGGGTGAGGAGCTCAGACATTTTGGAGGGGCTTGGAGTAGAGCTGCTGCTTCTCCGTGTTGAAAGGAGTCAGTTGAGGTGGTTCAGCCATCTGGACGCCTCCCTATGGAGGAGTTTTGGGCACGTCCAAGGGGCAAGAGACCTCAGGGTTAGGGATGGGAATGGAGAACCGGTTCCAGTTGACAGCCCGTTCCAAATTGTCCGATCCATCAGAGTCATATGCCTGAAAGCTTATTAATTCCTTTTATCGATGCCGGCATGTTTTTCTGACAGTTGCGCATTATATCCTTTTAGGAAATATATATATAATAAAACAGTTGCGTAGATGCTGAAAACCTGGGTTGGCCTACTTTTTTTCCCCACACATAAAATTGATCAGGAATCAATAAGGGGATGGATAAAGAATTGGATCAATAAGCAGAATCGATAATGACATTGGTGATAATGACACTGGTCAATTCCCATCCCTACCCGGGGTAGACCCAGAGCACGCTGAGGGTACTATGTATCCCAGTTGGCCTGGGTTGGGATTTTGTCTCTAAAGTCATATACGCTGGAGAGTTTGGGGGTTTTTGATACTCACCGACACACTGTCCAAAGCCAGTTCCATGTATCCACCTCGACCTCCTCCTCTTTCCTGGGAGGCCGACAGCAGGACTTCCCTGGCCTGCTCCCACTGGCCCATCCGACAGTACACGGCTGCTGCATTATATAGCACCTGGTGGACATCCATACTTATGCTCATTCTTTCTTAAATTATCGTTACTGTTGTGTGAAAACTTTGTCCATAGTTTTTGATTAATAGAAGCTGATGTCAGCCTTTTAAATGGGGCAATAAGTAAGATTTTTACCATCCTGTGAGGCACAAGGACCAAAATGTGTATAGTGTCCCATGATGGTCTAATTTTGAGGATAAATTCTGGCCGAATGCATATTTTTCATGTTTGTATTTAATTGTTTCAAGCATAAAAGTGGTCAAATTGAAAAATACATAAGACTGCCAAGAAAAACCCTGGTCATCATCCCTGACTCCGTCCGTCGAGGCTTGCTGCTGCTCCTTCCTTGTTGCTGTTTTCTTTATTGTTTTCTGATTTATTGTATAATCGCCCACTTGGTCGGCACCTGTTGCACTCCTGGCTGGCCAGGAAGGGGCCCCCTCTCTCCGTGGTCCTTCCCAAGATTTCTTCCCTTTTTCCCTTACTGTGGGTTTTTTGGGGAGTTTTTTCTTGCCCGATATGAGGGTTAAGTCAGGGGGTGTCGTCCTATTCTGTTTCTTGTAAACTGTGGGCCTGTAAAGCCCTTTGAGACTGTGTACAGTGATTTTGGGCTCTAAATAAACTTGAACTTGAACTTGAACTTAATGTGCTCAAAAGGTTCTCCCAACACAGGAATCGGGTGCAAAGGAGCAGCAGGAATTACCTGGTTGGGTGAACCAGCTACCTGAAAGACATGACGAGAGCGACAAAATTTACCGCCGTCAGATTTCAAGCCGGGCCAGTAAAAATAACGGAGGATCCGTTGATAAGTTTTCCGGATTCCCAAGTGTCCTGCCAGGCTATGGTCATGAGCCAGGCTCAGCACCTGAGATCGGAACTTTTGTGGAACTACAATTTGGCGCACGGCTTCACTCTCCACCCCAGACACTGGCGACCACTGGCACACCAAAACCCCATCATCAAACACATAAGAAACACTGCTCACTATCTTTTCCTGTTTGGGCGATAGACAAAGCAAAAACCAAAATACTGTCAGACTGTTGTGCTTCAATAAGTTGAGGCTTATCCACTGACAGACATCCCCACATCATCAACCTACACGTCACTGACAGAGGGACACTTCTCGTCTGTTTGGGAACCCGGTGGATCTTCTACATTAACGATGAATGAATCAGAGATATCCACCAAGTCTCCCAACCTACGAGCCTGTGCACGCGTGATAGTGCACCCAAGGAAAACAGAGGGCAAAGCAGGCGTAGAAAAATCATTGCATTCGCACACGGTAGGATTTTCGATTACTTCAGGAGACGGGAAAACTTTATCCTCTGCCAAATCGTTGCCAAGAAGAAAATCTACCCCCGACACGGGTAGCTGCACGCGCACTTCAACCTGAACTGGGCCTGACACCAAGGGAGAGGACAAATGAACACTGTGAACGGGCACACGTATAACACTCATTTTAATTCCCCACACCAAAATGTCAGAGCCACAGTAAGTCTCATCAGAAAACGGCAAAACGCCACCGCGAATGAATGAGTGTTTTGCACCAGTGACACGCAAAATTGTAATGGGAACTGGACCCACCGCATTGCTGGCCAAAACGACTGAGCCCTCAGAAACAAACGGTTTAAAATCTTCATGTATGTCTTCTCCTGCCAGATTTTGATTTATGTTGGTTCGGGTTTGTATTAGACCAACAGCAGAGGGAGTTTTAACATCTTTTTCTGACCCTTTGGCAGTCTTTCCTTCATTTCTTTTAAGGACTGGGCAGACAGCAATGCGTTGTCCAGTTGCATGGCAATAAAAACACTCAATCTTTGCCTCAGCGCCAGGAAAATTACGCTGCTGTGATTTCGGTGCTCTGATCCCCCATTCCCCAGAATTAGAACGACGCTGGCGCACGAGAGAGGAAAATACAGTTTTGTTAGTT
>OMLF01057570.1:29269-74938 GCA_900302615.1 Holocentrus rufus | reverse complement strand
GTTCATATCCCTCCGCTGGCTCCCAGTTGCTGCCCTCATCAAGTTCAAGTCCTTGATGCTCACCTACAAAGCAGCTACTAAAACGCCTCCGACCAACCTGAACTCCCTCATTCAGGTGTACACTCCCTCCCGCTCACTACGCTCTGCCAGGCAGAGGCTGTTGAACATTGCTGTGTTTTGTGTTGCTGTGGTGACAGGTGGTCTGTACAGCGGGGAAGTGGTGGTCTGGGACACCAGTCGGACTCAGGACCCTGTGATGGCCCAAACCGGGATGTCTGCAGACAGTCATCGAGAACCAGTTTATCAGGCATGTGTGTTTATTACATATTGTTTGGATAGTTTGGTTCCATGGAAAATGTCAGTGTCCCATGGTCTAAGTCCTGTTTCAGAGGCTTTTCCACCTTACCAAGAGTAAAATTATGGGGAAAAACTGGGTAATTATATTATTATTACTTTGCATGGAAATGGTAAAATTGAAAGATATTGGCTGTTGGGTATCAGCCCTCAGTTTAAG
Source organism: Holocentrus rufus (assembly GCA_900302615.1). Classification (NCBI taxonomy): domain Eukaryota; kingdom Metazoa; phylum Chordata; class Actinopteri; order Holocentriformes; family Holocentridae; genus Holocentrus; species Holocentrus rufus. Next base: position 74,424 of record OMLF01057570.1, on the reverse strand, counting down.
ACAGCAGCATTGGCATCATCCTTCAAAACCTGTGCACCAGTGGAAATATGTATGGTGGTGTACATGATAATCTGGAGGACAAACAGTTGCCTCTCAGTATGGAGTCATTACTGCAGTAATGAACTTGACCGTCGCACTTAAAGATCTGAACTGAAATGATCACACTGGTGATTTCAGTGGAAATGAATGAGAATCACATGCTCTGTGGTTGATTTGTCTAACTGGGAGTCTGGATCTGTGTTGTGTGCAGGTTGACTGGGTGCCTCTCCAGAAGAGAGGAGAGTTGGGAGTGCTGAGCGCCAGTTCAGGAGGACGAGTGCTGCTGTGGACACTGGATTCAGATCAAGGCGGGTTTGTCCCGAGTGCCGGCTACGCCTTAGTCCGACAGCAGGTTCCTCACAGCAGCAGTGCAAACTTCAAGGTAAGTCTGATCTTATCAGTCCAAATTTGGCAGCCATAAAAAAAAGGAGAACCAGTGTTTCCTCAGCCAGTTTCTCCACTTTGTCCCCAGAAATCGAGTGTGTTTTGCTGACACATTATATGAAGTGTTTTTCCCCCCATACCTGTAGCTTTGGATTTAGTGAAGTGACGCTCCTATTAACAAGTTGATAGACAAGACAAGTTGATAGTATAACTGTTTGATTTAGGATAACTGCTGTATTAACCTTGTATTAATATTAATTTGAGCCTACATAAATCAGTGTGTTTGGTAGGCAAGTGTATGGTGGAATAGCATTTAATGGGGTGGTGAAGGCAGGTATGTACAGGTGGAGACCAAAGTGACAGGAGGTTTAAGTCTGTTGTGTTTAGTCTTTCTGTGGTGCTGTCATGCTCTGTTGAGCCTCCTTGAGGTGCTGTGGGCCTAATGAAACACTGGTAAAGGAAGGTGCCCACTGGGTCACCCCAGTGACTGGCATGCTCTCACCCAACATGCACAATTAATTACACAAACAAACTGGCCAACCTCTATGACCCCAAAAGTGTTCTTGTGAGGTGCTAAGCGCTGTTGAAGACAGGCATAAATATAGCTTTGTTCCTTGCAGGCCAGTGGGAGCAGCCATGTGGGTGTCACTGCCCTGGCTCTGTCTCCCTGGGACTCCGACACCTTCCTGGTTGGCTCTGAGGGCGGACTGCTGCTCAAATGCTCCTTTTCCGCCGAGACGCCGGCCGCAGTGCCCTCTGAAGGCCAGAGTGTGACGCTGAGGGCCCCTGCAGTCTTCTCCTTCAGGCCCCGCAGCAGCCCAATCCACTCCATCCACTGCTCCCCTTTCCACAGGTGACAGCTGTCCGTTTCAGCCGCCACTGCTCGACAGAACGAAGACTAGACTGATGTGTTGGTTTGCTGATTATGATGATATGACACAGCTTCATTTGTCCTACATTTTTGCATGAAAATTGCCAAATTGAAAGATGCAGCTTCAGTCCAAAAGTATCGGTATTGGTCTCAATCTCATTGAACTTTAGTCAGAACCAGTCAATAAGCTGATATAGCAAACGTGGTATAAAACAAAGCAAGTATACAGTGTCTTTCTCCTGTCCTAAGCAGGTTTTAATGTCTGTTTTTCCCTGGTGTGTTTTGTGGTTTTGAAGGAACCTGTTCCTCAGCGTGGGAACTGATGGTCTGGCCCACCTCCATTCTCTGCTGCAGGCCAACCCGCTGCTCTCGCTCAGGGTTTCAGACTCCTACGTGTTTGAGGTGCAGTGGTCTCCAAGCAGGCCGCTGGTCTTTGCTGCAGCCACTGGGCAAGGTGCCACACCAAAATTCAGTCTGTCACTTGACTAGTTTGATTTAGTTCATCCTCTCCATGTGATGTCGACAGTGATGTTGAAATATCTACCTGTTGCATCATGTAACAGTGTGGAAACACTTGAGTCTAGGACAAATGTACCCATGCTGACTATAACATTAATTCTTGAACTGTGTCTTGTCCACAGGTGTGGTTCAGATATTCGACTTGAGCCGGAGGTCCCTGCGGCCAGCAGCCACTATAGACCAGGGCGGTGCCAACCAAGCTGCCCCATGTCTGGCCTTCAACTCCCAAAACCCCCACCTCCTGGCGGTGGGTAAAACAGATGGGACAGTCAACATTTGGCATCTGAGCACTGACTTGACAGAGCAAAGTCCCAGAGAGACCGTCCAGCTGGAGCTGATAGCCAATGAAGTCGCAGAATGAACTAAATGCCCAGCCTTGTTGTGTCATCATTGTATCTTAAAGGAATACTCCAACGTTTTGGGATAAATACCCTTTATCTGATTTACCCAGACTGAGACAAGATGCTCAGTACCATTTTCACCTCTGTATGTCCACTGGTTCAGATACTATGGGTAGCATTTCATGTTAGCTTAGCATAAAAACTTAAAGTCTACAGGAGTCATTAACCTAGCTCTGTTAAAGTGAAAAAATAAACTCCAAAGCTGTCATATTAACACAATGTATTATGTGTTTTTGAAATACACGTATTGGATTTTTTTTAAGTCACGAGAGTGGTTTTAGGAGAAATTAGATGGTTGAAACTTTAACTGCTGAACACAAGAGGAAGGAAACGTGTTCAGTGGTTAGTTTCAACATCTAACTTCCAAGACCACTCTCTTGTCTTGTCTCGTGTCTTGAAAAATATTCCAATAAGTTTATTTCAAATACACAAAACAGAGTGTAAAATACGACAGCATCGGGGTTACTGTAAAGTTTATTTTTGTCACTCGACTGGAGCTAGGCTAATGACTCCTGTGGACTTGCGATGCTAAGCTAGCATGAAATGCTACCCATAGAAACTGAACCAGTGGACGTACAGAGGTGAAAATGGTAGCGAACATCTTGTCTCAGTCTGTAAGTTGAAAAATTTTGTCCAAAGCATTTAACTGTTTAACGTTTGAACATTGTTTACTCCATGTTTTGTATGAAACTGTCTCAAACCCTGGTATCTATTTTTGTACATAAAAAGTGTATAAGTACAATAAAGACAACAGGATAGATTTCCAGTTCTAACCAGTAGCGTTTATTAAAAGCACACTGCAGTTGTTAAGGTGTTGTCACAACATTATTGTTACTATTAGGTTCTTAAATCCAGCGAAAGCACAAGCTAAAACAGCTAAAACAATCACATTCAAATGCAGACAGATCCACTATGCTATCACCAGAAGCACAAATAGTGAAGGATGTAGCTAGATAAATAGATAAGTACTGATAGTTGTAACTAGTGAGTATTCCTAGTGCCACAATCATGCAGTTTCAGCCGTGTATTCCTGTTTATAAGTGTGTGAGGGAAAACGCATCCCGATTGGTCACTGGCAGGTGAGGGAGGGATCAGTTGACGAAGAGCGAACGAGTGAATTCGACAAAGTCGAATGCTGACGGCAGCTCGCGTCCCTTGCTGTCCAGATAGGGCTTCATGTGTGAGAGGCAGTAGTCCGCCTGCTCCTTGGTCAGGTTCTGAAATGAAATAAAGAATGTTACAGCTCTGTCTAAGTTTAGGCCGCAGCAGCAGTGAGAGGGAGAAGTTTCCAGGTCTGACCTGGTAGAGCTCTTCTTTGGTGACGTAGGGCTTGTTCTCGGTGCTGAGGGCCCGGAAGGCACTCTCTATCTCCTCGCTGGACTTGACGTTCTCCGTCTCACGGCTGATCATGAAGGCCATGTACTCCTGCAAGGAGACGTTTCCATCCCTGCATAAAAAAATTAACCACGGTTAACCACAAACATTTCACACAGTGTCACAAATTAATATTCAAGCAAAAGCAACAGCAACTTTAAAAACACCAAGAAGCAGGGCTGTCAAACACAATTCCTTTTTTTTTCACCTATGGCACTTAAGAAGGAACATTAACACTTAACTGTGACTGAACCTCCGAGCATATAAGTAATTTAGTTGTGCATATTGCACGGTTGCAGTACTCAGCCCTGTGAATCCTCGTCTGGCTTAACAGTGTTGACTCACCTGTTGGGATCCACCGTATCGAGGATGGACTCGAACTCCGGGTCTGGTTCGCCCTCTTCCACCATCGGCAGGTCGTAGCCCAGCGAGCGCAAACACGACTTGAATTCCTGGTGGTTCAGCCGGCCCGACTTCTCCTTGTCGAAGTGCCTGAGAGCCACGGAAAACAAACCCATGAGAGTGAGGTTTTGAACTGGGTCACAGGACACAGTGAGGTATGTTTTACATGCTACAGCTGTGCAGCAGGAGGCAAAGCCGCTTACTTGAACATCATACTGAACTCCTTCAGGGCCTCCTCTGTCACTCCAGTTGTGTTCCTGAAGAGGGAAGAGGAGAAGCTTGTTAAGTGTCTACTTGGATCCCCATTAGCTGTTCACAATGTAGCATTTGCTCTTCCTGTGGTGCCCTTTAGCTTAAGGCAGATACAACTAAGTCACTGTCCGGTCATGGAGTGAACGTGCAGGTCAAGAGTGGGAGGCTCCACTTAGCTAACCAACTGACAGCACAGTTTGTGGGTTGAAAGAAAACATTTTGAATGAGCAACATTCATTGCAGTATTCATCACCAAGTATTTCATCATTAACAAATTAGTCTTGAAGGATCACAGCAAAACCTAGGTGCTACTAGAACTTCACCATAATACTGTAAATAAAAATGAGGAAATCACATATAAAAGTTTTTCAATGAATAAGAAACGCATGTCAAAATTAAAGTTCTGGTGCAGTGTAAATTTCAATTGAAATGTGTCTTTAAAAAAACTTTGCATAGAAATGTTTGCATAGCATTCACAGCAAATAATGCAGTCACTGTTTGAGTCTTTTAATGTACAATATCAAACGTGTGTGTGTGTGTGTACCTGGCCTGTATCTGCTGCTCCAGGTTGTGCTGCATCCTCATTCCCAGTTGGTCCAGTTGGTCCCACTGCTGGGCCAGGCCCACTGTACTGTGCTCAGTGTACTTGTTGTCCAAGATCAGAGCTTCCTCCATGGCCGCACCCAAGTCCTCTATCTTCTTCAGCTGGCTGCGCATGGCCCGGATCTCCTGATGCTTACGCTACACACACACACACACACACACACACACACACATTTCTGATGAGCAGTGTAACTTTCTTTGATTTGGGCTGAAGCATGTTTCACCACTGCAGTGTTAGGAGTTTAAATATGAAGTGTAACATGTGAGTCCAGGGAACACTGAAGCTCATCTCCAGCAGCAGCAGTGTGAACATGATCTGACCTATCCAACAGGAACAGACACGTTTACCTTGGTGGCCTCCAGCTGGGACTCCAAGGTACCAGATTCTTCCACCATACAAGACCTGAACACAAACATCAGTTAACATCTGACAGAATTACAGCACAATCTGCTGAACTACTGGGGAGACACATACACACCCACACACACATACAATCGGTTATTAGGAAGGCTTGTAAATAAATAAGTAATATGAATGTACTTTGTCATATAGCAACTTTGCCAGGGTCAAAAGTATGCCCCAAAAATTTAGTGACTATATTCAGATGGATTTTTTAATCTGATTAATTAATTAATTTATTTATTTATTTTTTCTATAAAAACACTAATAAATATCTTGTGATATATTTATTTTAAAGTATTCCCAGTTGTTTTACTGGATGCACTATCATAGAAAGGAATTGCACATTGCTGTCCATCCAAAAAGCACTTCTGCACAGTGCCAACCTCACTCATGCCAAAGAGCTAGCTAGCTAACTCAAACGAAAGGTAACCCATACCATGCGAGGTTAGGGCTACTACAAACAGGACTGGAAACTGCATCGGATTCCCTAGTGTTTCCACTTTGGCAATGTGAAATCGATCAGGCATAAATATGGTGTATATTGAAATGAGTGCACACATGCAGAGAAATAAAATGCCACAAAGCTGCTCAGATCAGTTACTTTTGCACTGTTTCAAGGGAAACTCCAACATTTAGGGGAAAATACCCTTTTTCAAACTTACCCAGACTGAGACCAGATGTTTGATACCATTTTCACTGCTGTACGTCCACTGGTTCAGGTCCTATGGGTAGCATTTCATGTTAGCTTAGCATAAAGACTTGAAGTCTACAAGAGTCATTAGCCTAGCTCTGGCAAAGTGAAAAAACCAACAACAACCTTACAGCAACTCTAAAACAGTCTTAGTTACACAATATATTGTGTATTTGAAATACGAGTCTTGGAATAAGATGGTAGGAACTACAGATGGAACCACTGAACACGTGCTTTACACCAATCATTTTTAAACTCAAGATGTGTATTTCAAATATATGATACATTGTGTAAATAAGACACCATCGGAGTTGCTGTTAGGTTTCATTTTTCACTTTGACACAGCTAGGCTAATGACTCCTATAGACTTTAAGTCTTTATGCTAAGCTAACATGAAATGCTACCCATAGGACCCAAACCAGTGGACATACAGCAGTGAAAATGGTATCAAACATCTTGTCTCAGTCTGGATAAGTCAGAGGGTATTTTTCCCAAAACATTGGAGTATTCCTTTACGCCAAAAAAGCTGCAAAGATCCAGTGAAAGCCAGATACTTGCAGTTTCCATCCCTGAACTCAGCACAATAAAATTCACAAAGTGTAAAAAGGTGAAAACTAGCCTGTCCATTCCTTAAAAGCGGTACTTGCTGTAGCAAGGTAAACAGGCTCTATGGGTGGTTTTCAGTTTCAATGGGTGAGTGTTAGTACAGCAGATGCTGAGCACACCAGATGGTGTTTTTAGACTGAGGTGCATTAAGTCACACAGCCCTGAGGGCAACGGGTGGGTCATGGGGAAAAAACCAAATGAAACCAGAGAAAGCCTTGAGAAAGGTTGACCTTCCGGAAAGATCATCAGCAACTTGGTATTGATAGACACAGATAACCCGTCGATAGGCTATGCTATTCAGAGAGGGGGAGGAATGACCAGAGAGCAAAAATCAACCAAGAGATATACAAAGGAGGAAAAGGGTGCAAAGAGATCAAAGTCAAATAAATATATTCTAATAGGTTTTGAAACTAGATAGGTAGCCAGTCTGTTACTAATCTAGCTCCTTTCAGCAATGGCTCTGTTAGTGCATGGTTTCAGTCCAGCACAGAGTTTTCAAATCAAATTACCTTTGAGATCAACGACCTGCTTTACATCATGAGATCCTAACATTGACTTCCTAGTTATAGTCTCAAATCAGCACATCAAACATTGACACAAAAAAGAGAAAATGATATTAACCCATCCAGAAGATATGTCCTGATTAGCAAAGCGATCCCAAGCACCAGCGAGGAAGCAGTCAAGAGAAAGAAGGGGGACCGACAGGGGATGGAGAGAGAGAGAGACAAAGAGACAAATACAAGTTAACAACATTACGGTGACAGTAAAGTGGTCACTGCAACACCCCGAAACACAAAGCAAAAACTCAGTGGAGAAAGTTTTGAATATGACTGTTTTTCAGATCCCAGAAGGTGTGCTATACTGTGTGACATTTCCACATGATGCACATCACACATCAAAAGCATGCTTTGTGATGGGGTGATTCAGTGGCACTACACAAAGAAATACTCTGCACTTTTTATCAGATGGGGCAACTGTCCAGTGAACAGTGCTGTGCTTAACATTGTGTGCATGCAGAGTGAAAAGATCCAGGAAAGGATTTCCAACAGTTTTCTATCACCAAACAATGAAACCACAATATTCAGGACTAGGCTATACATTATGTGGCATGCAGCTATCAAATACCAGAGGATCATGCAAACAAGCTGGGCTGAAATGGAAGAAGCTGATATCCGTATCGGACCCTAAAAACTCTCCATCAGTCGGCCCTTCATTTCAACCCAGCTTCATGAACAGTAAACCTGATCAACACCCTCCTGTACCTGGTCTCCTGCAGCCACTGGTGGAAAGCATTGGCATGTTGCGCAAACTCCTGGCGCAACTTATCGTTCTCCTCCTGCCTCCTCTGCTCCTTCTGCAGCTCCAGCTCTCGCTCCTGCATGCACATTGATGCAGACAGAAATACCAAACATCATTAAGTTAAATCCATTTTCTTTAGGGTAAAGGGACATACTGGGTTTACAGGGGGAAACTGAATGAAAACAGAACAGTTCCGTCTGTCAATAATGATGTACATGTAATCAAAAAATAAGTGTGGTGTGGAGACCTTGATGATCTTCTGCAGATTCCTCCAGGTCTCCTCCAGGGCCTCCATGGTGAACCAGGTGTACGGGTTGGACACCACCTGGTAACTCTTGATCTGTCGGTCCAGCTCGGCCAGCTGGTTGAAGTCGGCCTGGGCAGAGCTGAGCGAGGACCGGAAAGCCTCGTGGGCTTCACGGAGAGCCCGGATCTCCTCCAGAGAGTTGCATCTCACCGGATCCGTCAGATCTTCCTCAGCATTCTCAAACCAGCTGTTGAAAGCTGAGGCCTTCTTGGCAAATGTCAGGAACAAATCCTCAACCTGGGGGGCAAAGAGAGGGTAATAAAGTTTTAACAAGACAATAGAATAACAATAGACAACAATGAAAAGAACAGAATCAGCAACATTTTAAGCTCTTGAAGAGAGAATGTTGAGTTTAGGAAATGTGATTTGTGAGTCTTTAGGACTCTTTCAAGACATGCAAACACCACTGTATCAAAAAATGGATTTATATAAAACAGACATGTTAAAGGAACACTCCAACCCTGTTTCAGACTTTTTTTTACTTAATGAGACAAGATGTTCAATACCATTTTCACCTCTGTACGTCCACTGGTTCGGTTCCTATGGGTAGCATTTTTGTCAGCTTGGTAAGGTTTATTTTTTCACTTTCATGGAGTTAGGCTAATGACTCCTATAGACTTCAAGTCTTTATGCTAAGGTAACGCAAAATTCTACCCCCATAGGAACCAGTGGAACCAGTGGATGTACAGAGGTGAAAATGGAAATGAACATCTTGTCTGTATTTTGCCCAAAACGTTGACGTATTCCTTTAAAAGACCACTGCTCCAGCTGTCTCTGCTGCTCTGCTTTACCTTTCTGAAGTGCTCTTGAGCCTCCAGAAGCTTCTTCTTGCGTGCAGCTGAGTTGGACAGCAGCTGGTTCCACCGCTTCATCAGGGCGGCATGGCGAGCTTCGATGGCCTTGGACTGGACGTGCTTGGCAGCCAGCAGCTGGTCCTTGAGGGCCGTGATGTTGGTGATTCCTTCCTGCTGGAAGGCCTGGAGACCAGCGTCAAATGTTTCCTGCAGACAGGCGAAACCAAAAATGACAATGGTGCCGCTAACAAAATCACAGGCAGGCTGATGTTGTACGGGTGAAATGTCTCTTTGAGTAAGAAGAGAAGTGTACCTGCTTGGTGAGCAGAGTCTGCACAGAGGAGAGGTCTCTGCCATAGTCATCAGTCTTAAGGCTGTTCTCCTTCTCACCTGAACACACACAAAAAGGTTTCATAAAGCTGGTCCATGTAAGTCTGCTCTAGATCTGCTCTCAGGTCCATTAAAATCTTCTAACTGACAATAAGTGAATGTGTAATGTTTCAATGTTGAGGACAGTGTGAGTATAATTCTTCACAGTTAGATTCACGTTTCTAAGTCTTTCTACCTGACACGCCTGTGAGGCAAGACACTGTCATGCTATTGGAGGAAGTTGTGTTAGTTAAGTGCAAATTCTGGATTTTTGGAGAGACAAACAAAAATAAATCTGCATGTCTATATACCTCAGCTTATGTTTGTTTAATTTTGTGCCCTGATAATTTCAGCTGTCAAACTCCATTATTGCTTTTTGTAGATCCTGACTGAGCACAATGCAACGTATTGTGAATGTATTCTCTTTCATTTCCACAGTAATTAACAAGAATATAAATCTAATTAGGAAGGTATTCTTTGTAGTAATTTGCAGCACTACTAGCTTTCTTTGACAACTCAATTTGTCACTTGTTTTTACATATAACTTAACATCCAGTTTGGAAATCAGACTGCTAATATGGAGGGGGACCAATGTCTTCCAGGTATTCGTACCAATCCAGGACTCCACCACATCAGCCTTCCAGTTGAACTGCAGGAATGCTGAGTTTTCGTCCAGCTTGGCCTTCCTCTGGGCTGCTGCCTTCTCCAACTCAGACACTTTGCCCCGCAGAGCGGCCATCTTGGCACTGATATTGTCCACATGATGGTTGTTCTGCAGCAGACACACATAAAAACAAACTTTATTTGCTTCTCTAAAGTCATTTTCCGTATCATCGTCACTATCACTAATGGTGATAATTGAAACAAAGTGAAATAAATAATTCAAACAACTCTGTATAACTTGGCAGGCAGTACCTTCTTGATGAGCTCATCTCCATTAGCACACACATCGTTGACTCTGTCCCTATGCACGGTGAAGTCTGTCTCAAATGCCTCGTGTTTTTTCAGCAAGCCCTGACACAGAAAAGGGTTTTCAATGCTCAACAACATTCACCAAGAAATTATTAAATGGTTTTAAAACTACTTTCTGCATCACAGTATTCTATTTCTAAAAAACACTGCAGACTATAGCACACAAATGCACCTGCACAGCAGCCAGTGTATCACCGTAGTCCTCGCTCCCCACTAGATTCAACTTCTCATTAATCCAAGCTTCTTCTTCTTCCACATTAGCCACAAACTGCTGGTACTCCAGCGACTCCTCCAGCCTCTGTCCCCTAGAAGAATATTGAGTGTTTAAATATGTGTCTGTATAAACACATTATGCACACGTACACACTTAACAACTATTTATATTGGTGTATATATGCAGGTGCACATTTGTCTGTGTAAGAGTGTGTGTATATTTGTGCGGGTTAGCAGACGTGCCTTGCTCCAGAAAAGTCTTTGAGTTCCTTCCAGTGGTCAACAAACTGGGCAAGCCTCTGCTGGATCTCCTCCTGGCCAATGGTGTTGTCATCAGACAGCTTCTTCCCCGTGTCCAGCACCGACTGGGAATGCGGAAACAGAACGAGGAGAAATGAAGTGATTAAAATACCCATCTGTCAACACTTGGAATACGTTTTTAACTGCACTGAGGAAGGTCTGAAGAATTCTGAATGTGAACCCAAAACTGTTAAACACCATTTGCCACTTTGCATGGATATTCAACCCCAAAATCAGTTCAGGTCCATCATTTAACACTAAGATCCAACTTTGCAAATCACTGCTGAAGCATTTCTTGATACATCACTGCCAGAATTAAAACTGCAAAGCTTCTCCCCATTTTTTTCTGGTGATTCTGATTGTCTGATCATTTCTTTTCCAAGGCATCTCAACCTTGTCTAAGGGGCTCAATTTGTTTCCTATGGAAATGAAATACAAACTGTCCCAAGTCTTCCTTATATACGACCTAGCTTTTGCTTTGCCACAAGTGACTTCTGAAAAGGTTAAGTTAATCTCAAATCATGAAAATGTCTTTACAACTCATTGCTATCCTCAAAAAACAAAGTAGAGATGTCTGCCCCTTCTCACAGGATTAAAAGGAATGCAACATACAAGATGTTTGATACCATTTTCACCTCTGTCCGTCCACTGGTTTGGTTCTTATGGGTAGGATTTTGTGTTATTTTAGCATAAAGACTTAAAGTCTACAGGAGTCATTAGCCTAGCTCCGTTGTGTATTTTATTACCGTGTATTACATGACACACTGTGTAAATAAGACACCTTCAGAGTTGCTGTAAGGTTTATTTTTTCACTTTGACAGAGCTGGGCTAATGACTCCTGTAGACTTCAAGTCTTTATGCTAAGCTAGCACAAAATGCTACCCATAGGAACTGAACCAGTGGATGTACGGAGGTGAAAACGGTATCAAACATCTTGTCTCAGTCTGGGTAAGTCAGAAAAAGGGTATTTTGTCCAAAACATTGGAGTATTCCTTTAAAAACCAACCAATAAAATGTCTGTGTTTCAGTGGTAGTTCAGAGTAGGACTGGGCGATTAATTGAGTTTCAATTTTAATTATGACTTTTTATTTACACTGCTGTCACTTAAGATTTCAAAGAAACCAGTTGTAGTAGTCCAATTCTAGAGACAACATGTAGATTAAACCTTGTGTAGATGAACAGGGTTCTCACCTGAATGGCTGGCTCATGGGCTCCCAGCTCAGCCTCCAGCCTCTTGTGTTTCTTCCTCAGATTCTGTACTCCTGTCAAATCACGTCCGTAGTCCTCCGAACTCACAAGCAACTTCTTTTCTCTGGATGGGTCAGAGGTGATGGGGAGGGCAACAATGAGAGCTAGAGTTTGTAACTGTAACTTGTGTGTCACGTGAGATTCAAGCATAAGAAAGGACTGAGACAGAGGTATAACTTTTAAAAACCGAACAACAGCGACGAAGAACGAGGGAACTATCTTACTTGATCCAAGACTCCTCATCATCCAGGTCCCTGAAGAACTGATGCAGGCGGTGGGACTCGTTGAGCTTAGCGCGACGGCCTGCGGCCATGCTCTTGATCTTGGTGAAGCGGCCATTGACGGCGTCGCGCTTGTCTTTCACCTGCGAGGTGTCAAAGGCGTTGCTGGCCATCAGGCTGTCGGCCTGGCCATTCAGATCCTTCAAGCGGTCCTGCAGGGAGGGAAAAACGGGTACAGAGGCACTGAACTACACATCTAGGTGAATGTATTTTCTTAGTTTTACTTGAAATCTTGGTGAACGTTAATAATGGATAAAACAATTAACCTCTTAATTTTGAGGTCACCAGCTCGGCCTGATAACTTTTTTATGACTATAAATTCCCCAGCTGGGTATTCTGTAATTTGTGACAGTGGAACATGAGGCTAAAATTGACAAATGTTCTGAATCAAGACTTTTCCTGCTTCCCTGAGGCATGACTGACCCACATGTAATGGCATTTCTGTAACAATGACTAAAAGAGGTGCTGAGAAGGTGATTCCATTACCTCGTGGGCAGAAATATCAGCTTCCAGCAGCTGGTGTTTCTTCAGCAGGTTGTTGACTGAGGCCAGATCTTTGCCATAATCCTCAGAGGCAAGAAGAGCTTCCACCTAAAGAACAAACAGTGAGATACCACAACCTCTGGGATGATCTTCTCTGTGTAGGCCGCGTGTGTTAACGGGTTGATTTGGCACGGCGGTTCTTTCTCACCTCAGAGAGCCAGAAGTCGAAGTCCTTGATGCCGGTGTTGAAGTTCTGCTGCTTGTTGGCCTCCTTCAGTTTCTGGCTCTTCTCTGCCGACTTGTTGACTAAGAACTGCCACTGTTCGTCCAGAGCATTGAGACGTGCCTGAGGAAAACAAGTCATGTTTAATTTAATAAGCTACTGCATTTCAGTTTATTTGATTTTCAGTAGGGTTAATCAACTGGAAATTGACAATGTAAACTCTAATTTAGACATTATCACTATGAATTAATAATAAAAAATCTACATCTTATAGTCTTTGGCTTTTATTCCATCTATTTTCCCAGCCTATATGGCACTGAGGCCCTTTGCTCCCTTTGGATTCCATTGCCCAAATACAATGAAATTATAACTTAAAGAAGTATTTATAAATGGTGAATATACCTTGACTGCATCCTCGCTGCCAGCACAGGCGCCCCTCTGGATCAGGGCATTACCAGTATCAATGACTCCACGGATTCGGTCTGCGTTAGCATGCAGCTCCGCCTCAAACGCCTGGTGTTTCTGATGCTTACTCTGACCGCACAGACAGAGGGAGGAGGGCAGAGGGAAATGTATGAGAACCCAATGTGGAGACACGGTCATCTTCTGAATAAATGAATCACTTCATACTTTGTGAAAATGAGCGTGTGAGTTTTGAGTTCTGCTCAAACGCAGAAATGCCACAAACAGGAAACATGTAGCAGAGCTCCTGCATTGGCTGACATTCAATGCAAAAGCTGGAGTCCATTATTTTTCCCCCCAGCTTGACTGACATAATTGAACTATTATCTGAAGCACCTGGGTGAAATTAATATGTGAAATGTGCATTAGTAGATAAACTGTGTTAACTATTAATGTAAAACAAAGTGGGACATAAATTGAGGCAAAAACTGAAATTCAGACGCCGATAAGACAGACAAAGTGTCGGACACCTACGGTACAGACACACAGGACAAGTGACAAACACAAAATGGTAGCGTAGCGGACAACATCCGCTGGACTGACTTTTCAAAAGAACCTACAGGAGGAAACATTTTCAATCTTGCTTCATGTTCATATTCCTTCAAAAGGGAGTAAATTTAACACTGAACTGACTCTTTATAAGTTCTGGGATGTCCTGAGTGCATTTACTCTCTGTACATCAAGCACAGAGCCGCTTGACGTGGCAGAATTTGGTTTTGGCAGTCAGAGCTGCTCATATGAGGTGATTTCATTTCAAGACAATATTTGGTTTTGTTTTCAATTTTCTTTTATCAAATGCATAAGCAATTGTTCCAAAACAGCAATAGAAAGAAGGAACCAAACATCCGAAGCAAATTTGAATATGACCCAACCTAAAGTAAATAAAATAAAACAAACATATGGAAGCCACGCTCAACGACTAGTAGCCTTTGATGACAAAACAGACTTACAACAAAATACAAAAAAGAGCACAACATTTAACCAAAACTGTAAACAAATTAACAAAATTAAAACCCATGTGAAAAAGAAGCTGGCACTAGGCAGTACCGATGAAGGACAAACTTAAGATGGGACGAAGTGCTTGTTCTACATCGTGTCTACACACAAAGCAAAGACGTGGACACATGACGGAGATCCTGCTCGGATGTTAGTGAGCTGACACACTACTCCAACTTACCAGCAGCTTGGACAGCTATGGAAGATAAGACAATAAGAGAAACAGAAATTCAGTCTCACTTGAGACACAACACAGGGAGAGCTTTGGCACAGTTAAAGGAATACTCCAACACTTTGGGCAAAATGCCTTTTTTCTGACTTACCCAGACTGAGGCAAGATGTTTGATACCATTTTCACCTTTGTACGTCCACTGGTTCAGTTCCTATGGGTAGCACTTGGTGTTAGCTTAGCATTAAGTCTTGAAGTCTATAGGAGTCAGTAGCCTAGCTCCATCAAAGTGAAAAAATAAACTTTACAGCAATTAGGAAGCTGTCTTATTTACATAATGTATTGTGTATTTGAAATATAAAACAGGATTTTTTTTTTAATAAGTCATTTTAGGTGAAGTTAGATGGTAGGAACTGTAACCACTGAACAAAGACATGTTCATTGGTTACAATTCTTACCATCTAACTTCACCTAAAATGATTCTTGTTTTATTTTATTTTATTTTAATTTCCAAGAATATTTCAAATACACATGAGACTTTGATAGGCTAACACCAAGTGCTACCCATAGGAACCGAACCAACGGACGTACAGAGGTGAAAATGTTATCAAACATCTTGTCTCAGTCTGGGTAAGTCGGAAAAAGGGCATTTTGCCCAAAACAAAGTATTCCTTTAAAGAAAGGGTAAGGGTCATTAGAACAAGACAAAACCATTTTAATTTTGCTAGTGAGACATGACTGAGAGTTATCTTCTGGATCAACCACTGGCCTCAAAAATGGCTAGTTGAAAACAATGTGAGTTTCTGTAACAGGGTATATTAGAGGGGATTTAGCAGACAGGAGCCGTATCTTGTCAATAACTGAGTTACATTATTAGTCATTCTGGAAGTAAGTATTCAGTTTACCCAATTAGCTGTGTTTGAAAATGACTTCTGTTGCTGAGCGCCTTAACAAAGCCAAACATATACCTGGATGTTGGTGGGGTCTTTGTAGGATTCATCAGTGGCGGTCTGCAGTTTCTCGCTGATCCAGGCCTCAATCTCATCCACATCCCGGCTGAACTGCTGCAGGGTCTGGGACTCACCCAGCTTCGAACGTTTCTCAATCATTTGGGCTTTCAGTCGGCGCCACCTGTCGATCATCAGCATTTAGTGTTTAAGGTGAGCTCAAATGTGTGTCGACACTGCAAATGCATGAAAGTTAACAATCCGACTTTGCTTACCTGTCCAGGACTTCATTGCGGCGGTTGTAAATCTCAGGTTTTGCATAATGGTCAGCTCCAATCAGCTGGTCAGCGAAGGACTGAAGAGCAGCGATCTTCTCCTCCTGTGTAGCAGTGAAACATTTACTACACATGTAGTGTCACTAGCAACAACTTTCAAAGCCTTTGATGAGTAAAATGTCCTGCTGACCTGCACATTGATGGCCTTGTCAAAGTCCTCGTGTTTCTTGATGAGTGCCTCCACGCTGTCAAGTGAGTCGCCCTTGTCGTCACTGGCGAGGAAGGCTTCACGAGCCGCCATCCAGTTCTCAGCCTGCTCACAGTCCCTGTTGAAGAGCTACGGAGAAACAACAGTCGGTAAGTCAAAAACTCCTGCTGCTGACACGTAATCTCACGGATGCCAAAAGCAATCATGGTATCATCACCTGGAGCTCCAGGCACTGGTCCAGCATCATGCGCCGCTGGACCCAGGCCTTCTCCAGGTCCGCACGCTCACGGTCTAGAGCCTCCAGTTTCTGCTGGATCTCTGGGCTGGCATAGTGGCCTCTTGCCAGCAACTGTTGTCCAAATTGCTCAAAAGCCTGGAAGGTACCAGCACGGGCATCAATCTCTGTACGGTGTTCCTGAAAAGACAGAGAAGGAAGGGTGGAAAAGGGTTAGATGTAAAGCCACATCTGCAGAAACTCTGGTGCTTAATACCTGAAGGACAGAGCAGAGGAATTCAGTACCTGGTGTCTCTCCAGAAGGGCCTCAGCTCCGGTCACGTCCTTGGCCAGCTCCTCTGAGGATACCAATCCTCTGATGCCATTGATCCAGGACATCAAATCTCTGCATGGAGATGGAGAATTATAGCCACAGCAGGACCAAACCCTTTAATTCCTTAATACTAGCACCCTTTCATTGCCATTTTCATTCCATTTACCTCTGACATATACAACTACCATAATTTTGTGTGACACTGTCTTGATTGCATCTCTTAGACCCCATAATATGCTATTCCGAACAACAAAGACTATGCTTAGTGGTCTTCACCTTTACAATTCATCTGACAAAATGTCATTCACCTTCCTGGTGTTCTCTCCTCACCTGAAATCTGAGAGGAAGCGCTGCAGGTCGTGGGAGTTGCCAAGTTTATCTTTCCGCTGGTCGGCACGTCCCACCAGGCTGCTCCAGGCTGTGTTCAGCTCAGTGCATTTCTCCTGGATGTCATCCACCGCCTCAGGATGGGACTGAATCAGACGCTCTGCTGTCTCCCCAAGGGAGTTCACCTGGACAAAGGACCGAGAAAGTTTAACCAAAGCCTCAAGATCAACAGGCAAGACATACTGGTTATTTTCAGGCAAGGGTTTGGCTGTGGATCAACGGATGAACGGCAGGTATGGACCGAAGGTCAGCAAGCAAATCAGTTCAGGGTCAACTACAAATCTGATCTGAACCAGAAAAGGTAGAGGACGTCAGTCTGACCTTATCACCCAAGGCTGCCAGGTCTCTCTCAAAGCCTTCATGTTTGCGCTGAAGAGCTTGTACACTGGCCAAGTCATGACCGTAGTTGTCAGTGTTAAGGGCCTGGTTCTTCTCCTCGATCCACTCTTTGGTCTCATCAGCATCCCTGAGGAGGCAGGAGGACAACTTGGGTTGCATGTTGTAGTGTTGGTGTAAATGCATTATTACACGACTAAAAGCAGCTGTTGGAGCCATAGGAGCAGGAGAAGCAGCACGGCAGACCCACCTACAGAGTCACGCTCTCATGGCTGATAAGACAACTGAGGGTTTTGCCCCCTTCTTTGTTTTTGCCTGAGTAACCTGTCCCACTTCTTCAGGCTCAAGAACACTGCATAAAGCTTCATTAACTTGAAGTGCATCTCTATGTTCCTACCTGTGGAATCGTTGCACCTCATGGGCACTGCCCAGCATGTTGCTCCTCTCCTCGGCCAGCTGCTGCAGGGACCGCCAGCGATTGTTTAGCTCCTAAAAATGAACAATCAACCCATCACAGATCAATGTACGCCGAGCTACTTGAGCCCTTGTGCAGCATGTTCCGTGCCCTCTGGTTTTCCGTGTTCAAACTTTGATTGATTTGAAATGTGAAACTAGCAAGCTCTCATTCAAACATGGACTAATAGCAGGAAGAGGTCATGTGCTTTATGTAGTGTGCAAAAAAAAAAAGATTCTGAGGTGATGAATGCAAAATTATTAATACTTGAAATCAATCACTGAACCTGCAAATACCATTACATATGTACTTGATGTGTGCCTTGCTGCATAGTTTGTGCTCTGTCGGTTTGACGGACACAGACAGTGAAAGACAAAGGCGGCTGATCCACACAAAGGAGGTGGATGACAAGGGTGAGTCACACAGGACTGGATGCATGGTAAGAACATTAGACGGCATGATATGGGGAGAATAAATTGATGGAAAATTTATGAAAAAAGGTTAAAAAAAAAAAAAGGATGCTCAAAGTATAATTATGTACTATGCCAGCAATCTTTCTTACTAAAATAACAGAGACAAGACAGAACAAATGAAACCAAGAACAAAAGCCATTCAATGATATGGGAAACGGGATGGAATCACATGTAATCACTGAGTCGACACACGAACTTGGGTCAGGTACCACAGAACTGGATAAGACAGACCATGTGAGACTAAAATCAAACCATAACGCGGGGGGTTAGTTTTTTGATCACGATGCAGGAGACAGATGAGAGTGGAGGACGGACTCAAAATGAGGTTGGAGCGGACTCATTAATCTTACCTTGATAGTATTAAAGTTAGCCGTTGTTTGAACAGCCAAGCGTACATTCTACAGTCAAAGGTGAAAAAAAAACATGGCAGAAAGAAGGAAAGAAAAGGAGGAGGACAAAAACAGAAAACACCACACCAGTCAAGAGAGTTCCGGAAACTCCCAGGGCTTGTCTTGGTTTTCTCCCAAGACCACCCAAGTCTTTACACCAGTCAAGACACAGTAAGCACCGCAACCAAAGGCTGGAGCAGCACCGGACAGCAAGCCTCCAGACACTGTGCTATGAGGGATCATATAAGATCCTTGGAAACGATTAGGACATCTTGAGACTTGCCAATGTCTAATCATCTTACATGAAGAGATGTAACATTAAGGCCCATGCCAGTAAAATGTATTAATGGGCATGACTGCAGTTCATTCCAAAATGACATAAGTGTCAAACACCAACCCAGTGCTGCACAATCATGCACAGATCAATCAAGATCAATTCAAGATTGACAGGTTGTCAAATCATCGTAGTTGATGCATTTTGTCTACTCCGTCTAAAAAAATCAGTATTTTTTTCTAGAGACAGATTTAAGTCCAGCGTTAGATGATGCTTACCTTCCATGGAGATGCAGTCTTCGAATCAGCTTCATCCTGTTCAAGAAAACAAGCACGGTGACATTCAAAATATAGTAAGAATAGCAAATAAAATGCAGAAGACATGTCATTAAAATCATGCTTACAACCTTGCCAGGAGCAGCTCCAAGCAGTTCTTGTTGCTGCAAATGCAAAACAATTTTAGTTAGAGACAAAAATCTTACAAGATAAACAATGTTTACAAATTTTTTATTCACTCAGCAATCATAAACTATGGATTTTAAAGGGATATTCCAACATTTTGGACATCCTTTATCTTTGGAGTTGCTGTAAGGTTTATTTTTTCACTTTGACAGAGCTAGGCTAATGACTCTTCTAGACTTCAAGTCTTTATGCTAAGCTAACACAAAATGCTACCCATAGGAACAAACCAGTGGATGTACAGAGGTGAAAATGCTATCGAACATCTCGACTCAGTCTGGGTATGACGGAAAAATTGTATTTTGCCCAAAATAGTATTCCTTTAACCACATCATTTAATTCTGTCATTTAGCAAGTGTGTAGTCCATCTCCTTACAATTCATCTAATAAAAACATGGAAGATGACTCCTTTTGACTCAGTTTTCATGAAAATATCAGGAGTATCAGATCCAGCAATCAGGCCACTGAGGCTTTACCTGGGCCTGGACCATGGGGGCCTCCTCAGCCATGAGACCTTCAGACTCGAGCTCAGATGCCACCTTGTTGATGTCTCTCAGACGAGACTCGTTGGCCTTCAGATCCTGGGTGCAGAAGGAGGACATCATATGAGATGCTATCTGAATATATATTATGAATTTGCAAACACTTATGAATAAAATAATTAGCTTTAGTTATAAAAATATTTTTTGGAAAGATGCACATAACAGATCAACATTTTGGACATATCTAGATGTTGTTCATGTTAATCTAATAAAGCAGAGATGACATTAAAACGTTGCATTGAAGCGTTACCTTCTGGAAGTCATCAAATTTCTTCTGGAGGACCTCGACCTGCTCCAGGTCAGAGCCAACCTCCTCGTTTGTGAGGGCACTCTCCTTCTCGTTGATCCACTGCTGAAGCTCGTTGGCCTCGCGGAACAACATGAACTTCTTGCAGCTCTTCTCTAGCATGTCCTTGCGTTTCTCACCCAGCTCCAATAGAGTCCCATACCTTGAGAGGGATGTAAGAGTGCAATTTTAGCATTTCATGTGAGAATCACTGGAATTAAAATAAAAAAATAAAACATACTTGTGGTGGAGAGCTTATGCAAAGCACATAAAAAAGGACACTGCCTAGTCTCATCAGTTTATGAGCTTCATCAATTGCAAATGTCAAGACATTTAATGAACAATATCCAACAATGATTATGTTAAATGATCTGAATTGACAACAAGTGGCCAAGAACTAAGAAGTCCCCACTACAGAATCCATTCAAATCAGTGAATGCGTATTTCAAAGGCTATCATCCCTCTTATACCATGGTCCATTTCCAAAGATTAAAGCACACTATTCTTCCACCCTCAGACCCCCCAGAAACACACGTACTTAAAATGTGTATCTTTTGCCACCAATCGCTCCATTTCCCTGCTGATACTGGAGGTTCTAACTGGCACA
This sequence comes from Holocentrus rufus, assembly GCA_900302615.1. Taxonomy (NCBI): domain Eukaryota; kingdom Metazoa; phylum Chordata; class Actinopteri; order Holocentriformes; family Holocentridae; genus Holocentrus; species Holocentrus rufus. The sequence goes on along the minus strand of OMLF01057570.1, from coordinate 53,579 downwards.
TAATCACTCCTGTCCTAATGTTATATTGTTTTTGGAACAGAAACATTACATTTAACACCTCAACTAATGGAAAATAACTAACTCCCAAACTCCCAAAGAATATTAGAAATATTTTCCCTGACAGATCTTGGGTTATGCTTGCTGCTGTAGCAAGAGACGCCTGATCACTCAGACAATGTGTGGAGTAGAAACAGTTCAGAGATGGTTATCACCATCATGGATTGTTAATTCTGCTGCTCTGCCACCACCATGTGGTGGTTTACAGTACAGGCGGGCAAATATTGATGTCCACTGCTTTCAATAAGCCTAAAGTTTGCATCAGAGTAGCATTATACTGACGATACAGTCCATGGTATAACTCAACGCTTTTCAATCATGGTCCATGGGAGCCGCGAGTCTGCAGGATTTCATTCAAACAAAGCACTACAGCAGCTCATTTCACTGATATTAGAAATTTCAGCCTGAAAGAAATGCACTCTCTATGGATCATGACTGAGAAACACTTGTATAATCTACAATAAAAATGAATCAAAGCCCAACATTTGCAGAACAGGTCTGTGACTTGGAATATTATGGTTGTGTATGACCACATTTTCAGCCTGATGATATACATACATTTCACAGACACAGAACATTTGTCAAAGCATAAGCATCCATGGGCAAGCCGGGGATGGAAAGGGCATGAAAGGTGTGGATCAAAGGGAGGTACTTCTATCCCTCTGATGAATAGAAGATGAGGGTGATGTAGAGACAAAGTCACAGAACGTAACAGAGGGCTTTTTTATGGGAGGGGACACGTTGGCTGATGATGGTTTAAGTGGTACCACGATCACAACACGCTGACGGGCGCTCGTTCCTACTCACAGCTCTTCCACCTGCTTCATGCGCACAGAAACGCTGCAGGCCTCCTTGGTGACAAGCCTGCGCAGTGGCAAGGCAAGGCGAACGCGGAGACGTGACGCAAGGTTAAGGTGTTAAATACAGAGAGAAGAGGAGGCAGACAGAGAAAGAGGGGAAGGGCAAGGTCATTAGTGGTACAGAGTATAAGATCAGATTAGATGGCAAAGGAGAAGAGTTGAAAAACAGAAAAAAGACTGAACACTGGGGTGGGGAGGGGGAGAGGGGGGTTAAAGATCAACCCCAGTCAGGGAAGTGTACCAGAAGACAAGAAAACAGTGAGTTACTGGAACTACTAGCGGCTGATGTGTCAAAGTTTCTTATGTGGTTTTCTTACTGATTCTCAATCTGGTCTTGGCGCAGTGCAATGCTGCCTTGCTCGTCCAGGAGGTTTTCCCTGGAGGAGGACTGGGTGGGGTCCAGCTTCTTCACATAGGCAGCAGGGACGAAGCCCTGGCGATCATTGACCTCCACCTTCCACCAATCCTGCAGCACGGGGGGAGGAGGAGGTAAAATAATATCAAGACAGATAATCCATGATAAACTCTACCTGATGTTCCTCCAAATCAATTTGGTTTGTCTTCGTACCTTGTTGGTGCTGTTGAGCAGGGTGAGGATGTCGCCCTTCTTCATGGTGACTTCACGGGGGCTCTTCTCCTGGTAGTCGTACAAGGCCAAGACCAGCTCCTTCCCTGTCTCGTCGTCAGTGGGTGCTACTTGTTGCTGTTTGGTCAGACAAACAACTTGTCTCACTGATCAATACATACTCTGTGATTACATTACAGGAATACTTAACACTTAACCCTTTTTCCAACTTACTCAGAGTAAGACAAGATGTTCAATACCATTTTCACCTCTGTACGTCCACCGGTTTGGTGTGAGTGGCATTTTGTGTTAGCTTAGCATTAAAACTTAAAGCCTACTGGAGTCATTAGCCGAGCTCCGTCAAAGCAAAACCTTCAAAGCTGCCTTATTTACACAACGTACACAACGCTGAACACATTCTGTCTGTGTTCAGCAGTTTTAGTTCCTATCATCTAACTTCTCCTAAAACAAATCTCGTTTTTGAAAAATAATCACAAGACGTGTATTTCAAATACACATGAGACATATGGTCCTTTTCTACTAGTACCTACTCAGCTCGACTCGGCTCGACTCTACTCGCCTCGACACGGTTTGGTTGGTTTTCCACTACAATTGAGTATCACCTCATTGTGGGCGGAGTCCTGTGGAGTCGTCATAGGCAAGGCGGCCCGAAAGTCCGAAAGCACGTCCAGCTCCCTCTGAATTCTCTCGTCTGCCACCAAACACAAAAACGTCTCCACCTCCTCGTTTGTCCAGACGGAGTCGTGCTAGTGTGTCGTTGCTTGCTGTCCAATCAGTGGCTTGCGCGGCGTTTAGATCACATTTTCGGCTCGACTCCGCTCAACTCAGCTCGCTTGGAACCCCGGCTGAGTAGGTCCCAAAATGGGACCTGCTAGCAGGTACTAACACCTAATGGAAATGCTCTCAAAGCGAGTAGAGTCGCGCTGAGTCGAGCTGAGTAGGTACTAGTGGAAAAGGGCCAAGAGTGTAAATAAAACAGGTTTGGAGCTGCTGTAAGGTGCTAAGTGTAGGTCTAAGCCACAGGAACCGAACCAGCGGATGTACCGAGGTGAAAATGGTATCAAACATCTTGTCTCAGTCTGGATAAGTCAGGAAAAGGGTATTTTGCCCAAAACGTTGCAGTATTCCTTTAATGAATACGTGACATCTAGGTCAAGAGAAATCAAATTCCTGTGCAACCCATCATCCAGAGGTTTGATACTATTGGCAATGCATCAACAATCCCTCCCCTGCAGTCTAGTGCATGTCCTAAGCTAAAGAGTGAAGTAGGGTTTGGTCTTACCCTGCAGGACTGGGCCTGTTCCTTCAGGGCCTGGATGCTGCTACCATAGGCACTCAGGTCAGACATCAGGGCTTCGTGCTTCTTCAGCAGAGCCTATGGAAGAGAAAGAGTTAAATACAACTCTATTTGTCCTATAATAAAGGATTCAAACAAAGGACTTAACAGAGATATGAAACATGTCCAGAGTGGTGAAATAAAAGAAAAACAGAAAAAATGGGCAGCTGCATTCAGACCAAATTCTGTAAGCTTAAGAAATGCTGCACGTAGATGACATTCATAACACACCATTATACATCATTAGACTGCTATTTAAAGATTTGTCCCACTTCCCTTCCCCATGTACCTCAGCAGAATCTTCATCTTTGCCGTAGTCTGTGCTCCCAACGATGGGCTCTTTCTCCCTCATCCAGGACTCGGCTTCATTGGCATCAGCAAAGTACTGCTGGGCCTGCAGAGAGTCCTCCAGGTCCTGTCTCCTCTGGGAAGCCTTGGCCTTCAAGGTGTCCCAGCGTCCATTTAACTCACCTAGCTTGACCTTCACTTCCTCACCGGCAAAGTGACCTGAGAACCACAAATGACTGTTTGTCAGTGGCTGTGATACTTAATTTGCTTTTAAGGTCAACAGATTATGTCCATATCTTATTTAAATTACAACACTTGACAGCATCACTATACGGAAGGTTTCAGAACAATCCTTTGAGATTATCATGAAAGAAATAATATAGGATTTCAGACCAAGTTCAAGTGATTACCTTCATCCACCATGGCCTCTCCTTTCTGGGTGACGGCCTTAATGCGAGGCTCATGACCAGAGATCTCAGCCTGCAGGGCCTGGTGCTTTTTGAGGAGGTTCTGGACACCAATCAAGTCTTTGCCTGAGGAAAATGGCATGGTAAACATTTTCAGGGCTTGATAAAAACTCACCTTGATGCTTTCTAAATGACATGTCAGTTACAAAGCCAAGAGACAGAGGTACCTCTGTTAGTGGAGGCAGCGATGGGCTCTTTCTCACGGATCCAGGTCTCCTCATCTTCCACATCTCTGAAGAGCTGCTGGAGCCGCAGAGAGTCGGACAGCTTCTGCTTACGGGCGGCCATCGGCTCACGCAGAGCCTCGTAGCGAACCACCAAAGCCTCCTGCTTCTTGCGAATGTTGTCGGCATCAAAATGTCCGGCTTCTTGGAACTGGCGTGCCTGGATTGTTATGCCGTCAATTCGGTCCTGAGAGGAAAGTTTCGCAACAGAAACTGCAATGAGTTTGCCATTCCAGTGTTATACAATTGCAAGGGTATCCAAAAACTCATTCCCAGTGAGTAATTTCAATTCACATGTGCTCACTGAACATAAGCATTCTTTAGCAATACACCCCTAATGGTGAAAAATGGCACTTTCTTTAATGGAGGGTTGAGCAGGAAGAAAGATTTGATTATGAGACAACTTCTATCCATGTACTAAAGTCAGTCAATCTGTATGTCTGGAGGTAAACTAGGTACCTGGTGAGCGGCTACATCAGCCTCCAGCAGGGCATGTTTCTTCTGCAGGTTCTGGACACTGGTGAGGTCTTTTCCATAGTCATCTGAAGCCAAGTGGCCTTCCACTTCATACAGCCACAGCTCAATATCTTCTACGTTCCTGTTAAACTGCTGCTGCTGGTTGGCCTCGCGGAGCTTGATGCCTGTGGTGAAGGCACAGGTTTAGAAAAAAGAGCTCAATCAAAGGGTTTCAGTCTCCAGCTGGAGCATTGGGTCTAAAGACTAATTTATGGTTTAATGTCAAAATGCTACCATAGCTATGCTGTAGGTGGGTTAGGGTTAGGGTTATGGATTAGGGATTAGGATTAGGGTTAGGGTTACTGCTGGTGTTGGCATTGCCCACAGAGGCTGCTGTCATAGCTTACTTGCACTTCTCCAAAATTGTAACAATATGCAAACCACAAGAACTGCGACTGGTCTGCCAAGCAGCCTCACTTTTTATCTATGCTTTGTTAGCATCATGGTAATATATACTCAACGCTACCTTCTAGTGTTTTAGTAGTCTACATGCAGACCCACCACTGCAAGCCAGCTACAGCATCACATGAAAATGCCAAACTGTTTTTCAGCTACAAGTCCAAAACATAACAGCCAAAACAGTAAATATATTCTACAGGTACCTGTTGTTCCTTAAATCATTGATTTATTTAATTTGTTAGACTGCATTGTGCCCATTTGTTTGGAGTATATTTCTGGATAAGTGTCCAACTCGCTAGTACTATCACATCTATAAATATCCTCATCTGACTTTTATACTGGCTGACATTCGGGCTATGCAAATTTTCATGTTAAGAAAAATAATTCCTCTACACAGTACCCTTCAGCTCAGTGGCTTCTAGCAGTTTCTTCCACTGGGAGCTGACTTCCTCCATGCGGGCAGCCACCTCGGCCGAGGCATAATGCTTTCCATCCAGCAATTCCTGGCCAGATTTCTGCAGAGCATCAATGCGGCTCTGGTTAGCTGACAGCTCAGCTTCAAAGGCTTGGTGTTTCTGGACCTTGCCCTGCAGGTTAGAGGGGTCCTGTGGAAGAGAGAGCGAGGGGATAAAAAGAAGTAGGACAACATTAAGACAGATGTTTCAGAGGGGAGGACAAACCTCAACACAGCACTCTCTTGTATCAATTTTGTAAATTCTGCCTTCCTAGCTTTGAATTCTTGTCAATGCCTCTTTGGTGTAAATCCAAGAACTCTATAAAGACAGGAACCTACCTTGTAAGCCTCATCAGTGGCAGTCTTCATCTTCTCGTTGATCCAGCTCTTGAGCTCATCTGAGTCCCTGAAGAACTGCTGCAGGTGGAAGGAGTCTTCCAAGGCAGCACGGCGAGACTGGGCGCGTTCATGCAGGGCGTTGCGACGGCTGAGCAGCTATTGAGATGCAAAAGAAAACAGGACGTGTTACATTTTAAGTCCAAACTGGAAGAACTTACAAATCAGCCGCCTTGCCTTAAACATCAGTGCTCATATAATCAAAGTTTGGATTAGTCGATGCGTTTAAGCACATCAGTTTGAGGGAAGCTGGGGGAGCTGACAATGGTACTTACAGCATCTCTGCGGGTAGCCACATCCTCCTTGGCATAGTGGTTGTTCTGGATGAGTTTAGTAGCGAACTCATCCAAGGCCTAGAGAGGTCAAAGATCATCACAACATTAACGGCTACATCTTATTTCAAGATAGTAGGGTGCTGATTGAATACTTTTGGGCTTTGACTGATATATGTATGTATGAGCCAGGTTAGTCTACAGTTCAGTGACAGAAATATAAAGATATAATTAGGAATTAAACTCTTTCTTGAGGATGCAGAAGTGAAAGGTAAATGGTGAGAGGAGTCAAATGACTGGAATCACTCACAGTGATCTTCTCTTCCTGGGCACTGAGCGATTTCTCAAAGTCTTCATGTTTCTTCAGCAAGGCTTCTACACTGTCCAGGGAGTCACCAAGGTCCTCATTCAGGAGGAAAGCCTACACACCAAACATAATATGAGTTCACATAAAAAAAGGTCTGTACAGTTTGTACAATTATATAGTGTTTCCCTTATTTGTTAAGGTGGATGTCCAACATGTGGACAGGTACTTGCGTTTGTCTCATTACCTCTTGTTTGCTCATCCAGTTGTCGACTTGCTCGGTGTCCCTGTAGAAGAGCTGCAAGTCCATGCACTGCTCATACTGCTGCCTGCGAATTTCCCACAACTCCAGCAGAGACTCCTTCTCCTCTGCAAGGATGCCCAGCTGCAAGCAGAGCACAACAGAACAGGTTCAAACAGAATACCGACTCCTGTTATTAGCTTTTCAAACCTTTCTCTGCCTGTACTGAGCCAACTATAAATATGGCATAGTAACAGCATCTTTTAGTTTTGATGTTTGGTATTATCCACACCCTCTGAGAAGGGGTGGTTTCATTTGTTTTGGATACCATGTATCCACCCATAACAAGCAGCACATGAAACAAAAATGGTATGTGTTGGTACACTGTTCTGTGCCAGTAGAGCTATACTGTGATCCAACAGTCCTACCTTCTCCTTAACCTCCTCAGAGGCATAGTGGCTTGTGTTGAGCAAGGCCTGGCCAGCCTCATCAGTGGCTCTGAAGCTGTCCTCATGGGCATCGATCTCTCCCTGGTCAACACAGGTGAAACACATTTATTAAAACATTCCTGATTAAAAGAAAAGATGCACTGATCAACTTAAACAGGCCCAGTTTTAACTTCTCCTGTCCATCTCAAAACAAATTGACATGTAAGATAAATCTTGCATTTCATTTCGTACATCTCTTTTAAAAGCTAATATTCAAGGACGTAGGCCAAAAAACAAGTGATCCAACACCAGACTTTTTCATTGTGCTGTAGTCCTGTAGTACCCTGTCAGGTCTGACATGACCGAGTGAACTGTTTGTACCTTGTGCTCCTGGTGGCGGTCCAGCAGAGCTTCAGCTCCAGCCACGTCATTGGCCAGTTCGTCGGCGTTGATCAAGGCCTTCATCTCTGTCACCCAGCTGGTCAGGTCTCTGAAGTCAGCAGTGAAACGCTGCAGCCTAACAAGTGGACCAGAAAGACTGTCAGAAGAGGACAGGAGCCAATGGCTACAAGACGTTACAAGATATTGCCTGTGAACTAATTGAGTAGAAGTCACCATTAAACATGTTGAAGTCTTTGAATTTAGAGGATTTTACAGCTTTTTCAGGACCTGCAGAGTGCCTAAAGGCTACCTTGACTTTCAGAAACTTAAGAAAATGCACTGGTTATGCTTTGTGTGTATACCAATCAGAGCGCTCACTGAACTTGCAACTCTGCATGTGCAGCAAACAGTGCTACAATGCTCCCCCCTTATCATGATGACAACTGCTTTCTCTGTCTGGAGGCTTACCGGTAGGAGTCATTGAGCCGGGCGTGGCGCTCAGCAGCCAGAGTGCGAATTTGTTCCCAGTTGGTGATGAGCTCGTCCTTCTTCAGGTGGATCTGGGAGGCGTTCTGGGGATGTGTCTGCTGCAGGCGCTCCGCATCACCGCCAAGCGTGTTCACCTGATCAGAGGGAGGAGGAAAAGGAAAGGGGGAGACAAAAAAGGAAGTTAGCGTCCTACTTTGTGATTATCATGTACATGGTTTGGTCATTTGGTGAAGCATCAGATCTCCTACTTTGTCTTCCAGAGCGACCAGGTCTCTCTCCAGACCCTCGTGTTTGCGCAGCAGGGCCTGTACGCTGGCCAGGTCACGTCCAAAGTCGTCAGAGGCCATCAGCTGCTCCTTCTCCTTGATCCAGCTGATCGTCTCATCCACATCCCTGTTTTTGGAATCAAACACTACTCAGCATCAAAGTGCCTTTTCTTATGTGGACATGCCAAGACGACGAAAGAAAGGAAGATTATTACTGTACTTCATAATTCAGTTGATCACAGAGCCAATCCCTATGTACAGTGTGTACAGACTGTCCATACACTGTGCTGATGCTTGTTACCTGTTGAAACGCTGCACCTCAGCAGCTCCAAACAGCTTGCCCTGCCTCTGCTGGGCTAGACCCTTGAGGCGCTGCCAAGCAGAGTTGACTTCATCCTGCTTGCGGACTATCAGCTCGAGCTCAGGGTGGGCCTCTTGGGTCAGTTTGGCGGCCAGCTGATTGACCTCATTGACACGCTCCTCATGGGCCGCCAAGTCTGTCTGGAACTCCTCAAACTTCTTCTGGAGGAGCTCCACATGCTCCAGGTCCTGGCCCAGCTCCTCCGAGGTGGCCATGGCCTCCTGTAAGTGGAAGGAAACCAATTTTGAGGCCAATCCCACAAGATCTGGCTCTCAATCACAGGTACTTTCATATAAACATTTACAGAAGGCCTTGTCCACACCGGCTGTGTGACAGCTGCGTTACCTTTCAGCGGCCATGTTAACAGATTAGAGCAGCCACACAGCTCACTCTCTCTCTCTCTCTCTCTCTCTCTCTCTCGCCTCTAATGTAAATTAAAGTCCCGCTCATAATATGAATAAGATACTATTCGATTGTTTATTTTTCTATTTTTACAGTTGGGTTTCTTAACCTTTTTTCTGTCTAAACTAAATGTAAATTAAATTTCAAATGAAACAATGTGTTATTTATGGCCATTATCAAAGGCAGACTCAATGTAGACAAATAGGGCTTGCAGTAGCAGCAGCAGCAACGCAGAAACGTTCCCGGTGTGGACGCCGACACGCGCGTGAGACGCAGCAGCTCAGCAACGCAGCCGCCACACATCCTCTGTGGACAAGGCCTAATGCTGCATTTTAATATTATTAAGCCAATGAACTAGAATTTACAATCGGTCTTTACAGGGCACAGTGGCATTTTATATTTGACTTATTTTTGTGTTTTTTTGTTTTCTTTCCTAGCCACGCTAGCCAAAAGCTAGCATACTTTAGTACAAAATCCTTTTTGTGGCTGGAACCAACAGACTGAAATTTAAAATATCAGCGTATCCCTGTGAAATACAGTTAAATCTTAATTTGTTCACTCTAGCAGTAGCTTATTTTATCTTGACCTTTTTTTCTTTCCATCAAATCTTGCAAATGTGGATCTGACCTTGTCACTGATCCAGTCGAGGGCGTCCTCACACTCGCGCAGGTACTGCACCAGTTTCTGGGCCTGCAGGAGACGCATGCCCTTCTCCTTGGTCCTCTGCAGCAGGAGGTCCCATAGGCGATGCAGCTCCTCCAAACGAGTCTGAGGGAACAGTGAGGATGGGGGGACGGGGATATTGTACAATTATGAGTTAATTCATTTATCGCAAAGAGGACAGGATGGTCAAAGGAGCCAAGGAAAATGGAATGCATAGTTTAAAATTCACAACAAGATGGGGAACCAAAAGCTATCCACAAGCACCCTTGTTATGTAAGAAGAAGAAGAAATACTTGAACAAGGACAAATAGAATTAGCAATGTCACCCCTGCAACGTTGCTAATCATGACTCATGTCAATGCTTTCTCTGGTCGGAAACACACAGCATGCAATGAAACAAGTCCATTTCTTTAGAAAAAGGAAAATGGTTTCTAATAAAGGGAGACCAAACTGAGAGAAGCTGGACCTGAAAGAACTGTCACTGCACTCAAGAGTCAAGATTTGTCACTGCAGCCCAGCACCTACTTGGATATACTCAGCCATATTGACAGTTTTAACTATGGGCCGCTGTTGTGTCCGGTAAGGCGTGTAGGACTGAATCGAATGGAAGGGGGTTAACAATAGGGAGGACGTTCTGGAAACAAGGTAAGCTGTGACTATGTGTTTGTGTGTCTGTGTTTCTATGTGCCTGTGAAATATTGTATGCTCCTAAAATAATGAAACATGATGAATTTTGTTTGGTGTCCTGAATCTAAGTTTCTTTTCCTTGGTTCCTTTCAGCCACGATGACAACTGGTGACTGGCCAATTTATCCATTCATAGCAAATTCTGCTGAAAGTTTAGAAATGAAAAATGATTCATTGTCAACTGTCCCAGGATGGGAGTACACAACATTGTCATACACTGATCATGCAAATGACAATGACGTCTTCATCGGTATGTGGGTCTTACTCGGATGGTCTCAGAGGCAAAGTGGCCCTCGCTGATCATAAGGTTTCCAGTCTCGTCCAGTTTGATAATGGCCCCAGCATTGGCCTGAACTTCAGCTTCAAAGGCCTGATGTTTCTGCAGCTTGCCCTGTAGGAAGGAAGGACATGAGGAAGGCCTTAAAATGATGTACCTCAAGCATATGACTAAACAAGGGTCACTAAAAAGTTTAAATTTAATAGATAATTGCTGGTGACACTGTCATTCAGTAAACTGATGCGCGGCTCAATTATCATTGAATATCACAGTGCAGTGAGTCTTTACTAATACTTTTTCATTGTATAAAACTCATGTGAACTGTGGCTGAGCCAAAATGAAACATTTCTTTTCTGAAGACATTTATTAGCTGCAAACCCAAAGCAGCTGAGTGAATTTGATCAAATTTTGATCGAATTTCAGATTGAGTGCTGAAGTCATATTCACAAAGGCAGACTTACACCGTCCCAAAGTCTCTGGTCTGCACACACACTACAAACACACTTAACAACAAAGCAGACAAACCTGCAGGTTGGAGGGGTCCTTGTAGTTCTCATCAGAGGCGATCTGCAGCTTCTCCTGGATCCACTTCTCCAGCTCCTCAGCATCACGGCGGAAGAACTGAAACCGGTACGAGTCCTCCAGTTTCTGCCGGCGCATCATGGACAGCTCCTTGAAGCGCCGGTACCGGTCCAGCACCTGCTGCCGGCGCTCCTGGATGTCATCGGCTGTCTCCAGCACTTTAACCCCAGTGGTATCCATTCTCTGGGGAACAAACGAGAGGAAAGCCTCATCAGAACCTTTGGAACATACAAAGTCATCGTGTTTGTGGCCATTTTGAGACTTGTTAATGATTCAATGTTTCCCCACAGGGGAAACACTGGACCAAAAGGACTAAAAGTATGATACTGCTGGATTGTTGCTTCACTTCACTAACCCAGTATCTCATTTTTTTCAGGCATTAATGTCTCTCCCTGAACTGTAACCTATTAGCTAACTTGCTACAACATTAGCTGACTTTTATACTCCCATCTGATTATCACTGTTTTTGTGAAACAAGTATGGCATAAAGTTAATTACAGTTTTTGTAGGCTACTATTCACAAATATTCCTTGGTTCAGTTCAAGCCAGCACCGACACTGTGGGGTTCCCTGTATCAAATGTGTGAGGATAAACCTCACTACTCTTGACATTTATACTTTCCCTGATAAGACCACTTCAATTTACCAGCCATTCATTGACTCACTGAACAGCAAAGATCAATGAGTCAAAAGGCGGTTAAGCTGAGAGTGAAATTTGACAAAGGAAAAAACAAGAAAGAAAGAAATTTGGTGATTATATGCGAGACTAGCGAGGCTCCATAGCCAGGCCCCTTAACTATTTACACTCTAAGCACAGAAACTAAGAGGCAGGATGTAAAAGTGACAAGGCTGGCTGTCCAAACACAAATCCCCCATCCTGTCTCAAGCTGAGTGGCCATGAGGCTAGCTAGCAGCTGAAACACTAAAATGCCAAAGGGGGGTGGGGGCGGAAATTCCACATGCATCTAAACAGTCACCAGGCTTCACAAAACAATGGGACTGCTGCAGTCAGCCTCTCTGTTTGCCATGCCTCTTATCCAACCACCACCACAGCCCCAACCTGTGGGAATGTCCAGCTAGCAGCCCCGTTGAATGAGTACTGAACATGACCTTTTACTGGCATCCGCATTAGCTTAGCCTCTGGAAATCTGGCAATGAAAAAAGCATGGGGAGTACAGTCTGAATAGCTGAGAGTCGTCAAGTCAGAAGAAATGACAATTATAGCAGAGGCGAAGGATCAAGCTACTGAATGTGTATGATTCTGTTTTACTTCAGTATAGCTCACCCAGACTGAGACAAGATGTTTGATACCATTTTCACCTCTGTATGTCCACTGGTTCAGTTCCTATGGGTAGCCTTTCGTGTTAGCTTAGCATAAAGACTTGAAGTCTACAGGAATCATTAAAATAAACCTTACAGCAACTCTGAAGCTGTCTTATTTACCCAATGAATCATGTGTATTTGAAAGACACGTTTAGGATTTTTTGTTGTTTTTTTTTAAAGAAAAGAGAGTCGTTTTATTAGGATTATTTTTTCACTTTGACAGAGCTTGGCTGATGAGTCCTATAGACCTCACATCTTTATGCTAAGCTAACAGGAAATGCTAACCATAGGAACCGAACCAGTGGACGTACAATGGTATCGAACATCTTGTCCCACTCTGGTTGAGTAGGAAATGGGGTATTTTGCCCAAAACACACAAGTATTCCTTTAAAGTCAGAAGCCCACTCTGCCAGACATGTGACTTAGAGGGGAGAATCGCTAATCATCACAAAGAAGTTCTTGTGATGTGCAGTATTTGATTTATTTGCAACAATCTAAACTCACAGTCACAAGCAAGAATCAACTTGATTCAAATGAAAGGAACAACTGGTGAAACGAACTGTGGCTGCTGGTTTACCTAAGCAGGCTTACCAGATAATGACTTTTACCACATGGTGGTTAGGTGGCTTACACCACAATAATCTAGAGCACTTGACCACCATATTTCACACTGTAAATAATTATTTGTTTCTCCATATATATTTCAGACTCTGTCCATCAGCAGAGACAGACAGCACTGTCCACCTGTCAGCTTAACAGTTTTTGCCTAAAAGGAGTGTGGGCTGGTTGGGCCTGTCAGACCTATATGAAAGTGGCTTTTTGTTGGTGTTACAGACAGCGAGACAAAGAGGGATGGATGGATGTGAGGCAGTAGAATGGTCCATCTCTGGGCTTAATGGCAGGATTAGTGGAGTCAGCAGTGCAGTGGTGGCACCCCATTCAGCACAGCCAAAGGAGGGAGATGCTTTGGTCCACAGAGGCGCCATTACTAGCTTCACAAACAAGCAGCCCACACCCCTTTACACAAATATGCTATCCAATGGGATAGGAGGTTTACTGTGACCCAATAAATGGAGGCTATGTTCACTCACTTTGACCATTTGAGTACTCGTGCATTTCAACTCCACGATATCTTAAATTTATTGAAACATTTTAACGTGAAACTAACAAATTTCTCTCTCTTTATCTATCATATTCAATGGTGTCGTTGTCAAGCTGAACAGTAGTGTCTGTAGTCAAGTGCATATGAATTTGAATCTCAGAGCAGATACAAAATATACAGCAGTGTATGTATTTAAGCAGATTAGTGGCATCACCGACTGCCAGAAACACGAAACCAGAATGACAGCTAGCATCCCCTCCCCCATCCCTGCTCTAACTCTTGCCCCAGTTCATGCAGGGCTTAATTCATCTCAGGGATTAAACTGACCTCAGCCCCATTCTTAACACAAATGTCAGCCTGGGTGAGATACACTGGTCTGACCGATACAAGACCTTTGTTTATTAAGTTTTTTGTGAGGTGGGCCAGTACACCTGGACCTAGAGGTCTTCACAGGTCCACCTGGACCCGAAAATTGGAAAGAATTCAGGCACAAAAATCTTGACTTGTCTCATGGGCGTGGGTCAGGTCTATTATAATTGCCATGGGTCTCAGGTAAGTGAATCAGAAATTGATTTACCCGTATTGACCCACGAGGACACGATCAGCTTTTTTCCCATATTAAATTCTTTGATCTTTAACCTAAATCCACCGGTAATTTGTGTTCAATCCTCGGGTCCATTTCAGACTGGGTCTTTGTTTAAGAAAAAATTATTTATTCATGTCAGGTTCGGGTAACAATGCCGCAGACCCATTTTGAAATGTGTCCAACCTTGTGGACCTGTGAAGACCTCTATCTGGACCACAGTATAAGCACTAACTGTAATGACACAGCCACTATTACGAACTTTCCAAGGATGCCATGAGGGATGCTGCAGTCTTCTGCAGTCTTCTGCAGGTGTATGTAATTCCCCTTTTATCCAGGGAAATGTTTTACTGAGCAAGTCCTCTCCTTTTAAGCACCAGTCTTTTTCACACCTCCATTAAATTAGAATCAAGCTACATGTGGGGAATTTCATTTTATGTCTTTTGAGAAGAAAGAGTTTGACTGCAATTAAAACACTGGATGTGTGCTGTTGGGTAACAACAATGACACAGCACATTTTACAACCATGTGAGATCTTATCAACCCACTGCTAAGACAGCACATCTCCAAGGTGGACTGGTTTTACCTCATGCACTTCATGCAGGGTCTGTACAGCCTCCTGAGAGTAAAATTCAAGCCCTTTTCAAGCACTTTCAGGCACCTAAACCAAAATTTCCAGACTCTCTAAGCCTTTATTATCTAATCTAAATCGTAACTTTAAATGCAATTGCAAAAAATAAAGTTTACAGAATTCCTTTATACCCACAGCAATCAGTGTATATTGTCACTTTGTTAATTTTTTACCAGCTGTTCATATTAACTTTGATTGTAGTTTTGATCAGGATTATTTAATGCTTGCTAATTTTTAGAGTACAGGATTGTTTCAACGATTAAAAGATTTTTTACATGAGTGATTGTGTAGATGAAACACCAGAAGATTGAAAATCAAGGATTTTTCAAGGAGTATTTCAGCATATTCCTAACCTTGAAAATGTACGGCTAAAATTAAGCAATTTCTAAACTTTCAAGACTTTATATGAATCCTGTGAATGTGTAGAAAGAAAAATATTATTTTGAGTTAATATTAGATCAAAGAGCAATTACAATAGAATTTATTCACTAATTTGAATAACTTTTGAAAATGAGGAGTGAGTTAGCCTTGTAGTAGAAAGCTGCTTAAGCCTATATGATGCCTCTAAATACAGTACATCTGCAACTGCTGATAGCGCTTAGCACCAAGTTGCATCAGAAGATAACAACTCCCTCTTCATCATACTGCTGCCCCCGAGTTTTTTTTCTCTAGTCTCTCCAACAAACGCCCACACATAACAACATCAGCCAGCAGAACTGGAAGCTTCTTTTCCAAGGATTGCCATGTCCGTGTAACCCTCACTCCCTTTCTTCCAAGCTCATTCAATTTTAAAGCAAGGAGTAACTCTGAATAGATGCCAGCTGACTATGAAAGTCGTCAGCTTTTCAAAGTCCAACAACCTGCTTTTACAGCCACTTAGCAATAAATTAGAAATCTTGTGAAGATACTACTGATACCTTTCTATGTATATGAATGAGATCCATTAACTTAGACATTGTTCAGAGTTTTGTCTTTAGAAACTCACTATGTTGTCCCTTAAGGTTTAAACTAGCACAGGATCAAAAGCTAAAAATACTGGCAAGTGGTCTTAAGAGGAAAAACTGAGTTGATACAGAATTACGATGATTACAGACGACCTCCCCCCTGCCCCTAATGCTGATTTTTAACAACATAGTACATATGTACATATACATACTATTTAACTTTTAGATAATACTAGGTCTTCTAAAATATCTACTATTGCCCACCTTCATACATGACAAAATTAAAAAGTCCAACAGCTACAAAACAGGCTGTGTTGGTTCCAGGCTGCAAATCTTATTTAGAAAAGTAAGAACATAAAAGAGCACAAAGCCAACCAACAGAGTTCAATGATTTATCATTACTGAGCTAAGTTTTTTTCTGGGTTCTCAACAGAGATATGAGATATTCCCAAAGCTGATTTGACAGCGAAGGCTGCAAAGAAAACTGGCCATCCATCTCTTCCCACTCCACTCAGAACCAGGTTTTTCTCAGAGAGCCATGATGCCACAGATAGGGTATTTATAGAGGCACTGTGCAGCTCCCATGCTGCCCGGAAGTGTTCAGAGAAAATCTGCTCTGCCAAGAGATAAAAGTGTGTGGGCAAACAAATGGAGGACAACGGGTATCAATCCAGTGGATTAAAATGACTGCCCACACACTACACAAATCACCTGGATCATTCAGTTGAGAGCTGCTACCTAGGTCTACCTAGGTGATGTTTATGGGTGGGGTGGGGGGTTGGTATAGCTAGACAACTAATTGCTACCCTGGTCCAAAAGACTTACAGGAGTTTGGACACTCTGACTTAACTGATACCTCAGAGCCATTTTGAGGAATGGACTGCTTGGAATGAATACACTTCTACATCACCCACCCTTTATTTGACTGTTGTTAACCAGGCTAACAAAAGACCGGAATTTAGATTATAATTTCAAAATGTGGTTCATTGCCAAAGGCGGGATTCACAGGTTAACTCTCATGTTAAGATTAAACTCAGTCAATACAGTCACTCCTGCTGATTGCAAAAGAACTAGGCATCATGTCAGTCTTATAAATGATGTATGCAACCATTGAATAAATGTAAATTAGTTAGCAAAGTAAGTAAAACAATCTGGGGCGTAGTTGTAAAGATGAGGCTACACCCTGACATCAGGCTCTTTCCCAGAGAATACTGCATCTCTCCAGTAGATTATTAGACTGTGCAGGCCTATTATGAATCTTCAGGTCTTCTCAGAGGGCCACGAGGAATTGGATGAAGTAATTCACTTAGCAACTCCCGGTTACTATGGTGACCCATCTGTTATGGAGAGGGGTCATGATGACGCCATGCTGGAAGGACAGAAGCTAAAGGAATTTACAGGAAATGGGATAGTCCCATGGGACAAGGCAAGCCTATTCTGCTATTGTGAAGAGAAAGATACAAGAGCAACAATGCCTCTTTCCCCCTCCAACTGAACTTTGTACGCCCCGCAGCTCAAAGTCATTCCCTTTGGCTTTACAGCATGGCCAGTCAGAGGATATGATGAGGTAAGAGTTTATTCAAGCAGCCGCACCCACTGAGGAATTCTTATACAACATATCCCTTTTAATGAGAAACTAAATACAAGTCCACGATGCTTGATCATTAATAACACAAGTTGAAATTCTGATTACTCTGTGCTCTTGATTTGTGATACAAAGCCTTACACTACCCTTACAAATGACCAGTACCGAAAATATTAAAAAGCCAGCACCAAACTGCAGCCCACTGATAGAGTCTATTTCTCAGAACACCCCTGAATAATAAGGTTAGGCCATAGATGTTCAAAATGTGAGCAAAGTGAACAAGTTTCATGGTAGGCATGGAAACAGGAGGCACAAATTTACACTGCAATGAATGAACCCGTGAAAAAAAAGCATACTTTTCTCCATACATACATTTACTGTAATGTATAGGAACCACAATTTCACTTTCAATTGTTCCAAGAAAAACAATGGCAACAATGGAAAAACGATATATAGCCTTAAATATAGCCTGTCACACTTGGATTAAATAATGTATGACAAAGCATCTACTTTTTGTCTTTTTTGAAAATTTCAAGGTTTTTAAGGTCACTAGCCTTATATGACACAGACATAGACATACATGACAGACATGAATTGGTTTACATCAGTGAGAGGTTTGCAAAGAAGCACTAATGAGATCTGACAAACTCTGATGTATGAATATTTGCCAGGTCTCGGCCTGCTACAAAGGAGCCCAGAGAAGCTCGTGCCAGGACAGTAAACTAGTCATTTACTGTCCCGATCAGGCCGCTAACCAGCAGGCCTCTATGTACAGGCAGACAACTGTGCATTCTCCCATTTGTTAGAGCTTTCTGAACGAATGCCTCAGACTTTGAACTGCACAGTGAATAGCCAGTTTAGTTCTGGTAAAGACCAGCTCTGCTTTTCATGCAAAGAATGTCATGCAAGCAAAACACATGCAATAAAAACGAGATTATGTCTATTCTTCTCTATTAACTGTATGAGCATAATGCAATTCACTAGTAAGCCAGCATAGTCCCAGCACAATATAAACCAGGACCTCAGGTACAGTCCATTTTGCAAACACACACACAAATAACGCATGCACAATTCAGACCTTTAGCCACTCAGCAAATCCTCACGAAATTCAATTTAAACCAAACAAATTAGAGATCTGAATTGAAAGTTTGACAGGATGAAAGGAAGACAAATCATACACACATCAGCTTTCTCTAGTCGGGATCCTGTGGTGTCCTGGAACATAGCTTGGCTGATCAAAAGGCTCTATGTCGTTGCCAAAGTCACACGTCTGCAGCAGCCTGTATATCTGCTGTACACTCCATTACAGCCTGATAGTGATTGAGGAACCAAAGTCTCAAGCTCTCTGCAGCACAGACAGACGCATTGCCCCTGCAGTGGCTAAGCTGTTCAGAGAGCAAGCCAAGACTTAGCCCAGCCCATGCGTCTCTCGCTCTCTCTACTTGCTGCTTCCTACCCCTCCCCTCCTGTCATTTCCCATCCCTTTATTCAGCAAAATAACATCACCACTGCCCTACTCTCGAATGTTCTATTCTGCGCAATCCAAAAGTACAGGTGGCATTCAAAAAAAAAAAAAAAAAACACACACACACACAGCAGCACACACAGAAACACACAATGGTCAGACAAAGGGGTTGTTACCTTCAGTTTGGGTTTAGTAAACGTGGACATGATGAGTATCTGTGCTGGCTGGCTACAGGACATAATTGGACAATCAGTAAGACTTGACTTGGTGGATTTCTTGCAAAGGATGCAATGAGAATGAAAAGATGTTAGTCACTGGAAGCGTTATGTTTGAAACTCATCAGCGTAGTTTTTCAACTGAGAGGCACTCAAGGATCATGGCGCCTTTGAAAGAGAAACAACTCTGTTCTTTTTGCAAGACTGGGTCATTCATCCAGCTGCAGAGTGACAATGAGTTAGCACAGGCTGACTGTATGTGCAGGCCCAACACCTAACCTGAGAGGCTAACAACCCCTCGGGATGGGAAGGCCTATTTTTCTATTTGGGTCACATTGCGCTTACATACTAATAAAAAAAAGGACAGTCCTTAGGATGTTGGGAACAGGCAGACAGAATCACAAAATTGGCTTACGAAATGATAAAACTTGACAGAAAAGGTTTGAACATCCTAAACCTATTACGACAGCCAATCATAGAGGTCGACTACAAATGACTGCAAAGCTGACCATGCACAAATCACTGGACCCAACCCTCCTTAAACAGCCTTTTAGCTCTAGTGCTGTCAAGCTAATGTATTGAACTAAAGGCTTTAATAGGTCTATTTTGTGGAGTCATTTCAGTACCCAGCCCGAGGTCTGGGTTTTGCTGTCCTAACATTCGATAGGTAACGTCTCACAAATATAATGAAACTAGCAACATTTGATGGAAAAACAACCAAAAAATGCCAAGAACAATGCCACAAAAAATCCACAAAGACAAAGCAGAGCGATTTTGGTGCTTGTATTTGTTGGAAACATAGCGGATTTCGCCCGGGGACACAGAAGTGCATGAATAATGGAAAATGCTAGAGCTAGAGGCGTTGGCTGGTTGGACTTAAATACAACGTATACTACACCAGAAGCCTAGTTCTCCTTCCATGACCAAAAAACAACTAGGCTACATGTGCAATGTGGAACAAAAAAGGAGCATCAGATTGACACAGGGGGTAAATGTTTTGATAAGAATGCCCAGTACCTAAGAGGGTATTCAGAAGGGTATGCAGGGTTTTCAGCCAGGGCGCTGCCATTACAATAGTCTGTCTGGTTACCATAGTTAAACACTGTCATACTTCAATTTTCTCCCAGTTTTTCCACTCTGATTCCCAATCATTCCTGCCATCCCATGATGCTATTCCTCCTCTGAATCTCTTCTATTTTAGAGTAATTACTATCCATAGTCTATGTGTCAGTCATTCATACAGGAGAATTTTGGAAATCTATATGCTGTAGGATAGCACGGCAAGTTTCAAGGTGGGCGGTTAAACAATATGTTATTTGTGGTTAAATAATATTCTATCTCAATGATAATTTAGGTAAAAGAACGGCTACATTTTATTTTCAGTTTGCATATCATGTGCCAAACTCCCAGCTATGAAACCTGAGTATAATAAAAGAAAATAATACAAAGTATTTCCCACAGTTTCACGAGTGCTTTAACTTTAATTCACGAAACTCGCTACTATTGGCCACTAGTGATGCAACGATAACAGCACTACCAACATACTGCAGGATTAGGAGGATTATCTTTTACATGACAGCAACAGCACCATGGGTAACAAAAATCATTTTCTGTGCATCAAATAGGCCGATTCTTTGCTAAGCAATAATCAAAGCAGGTAAACGTTCCGGTTGGCATTTTCAGTGAGACCTGAATACGAGGGATATCCGTCACCATGGAAGCAGCGAGCAGCACGATGTCAGCATCCCAAGCAACAAGTTCAATGTTTGCTGGGGTTAAACTATATGTAAATTAGCAGCAACCACTGAAGCAGCAACAAGCTGCAGATGAGAATTTGATGTTCATCCACCGGAACGTTGTGCTCTATTTGTAAGATCCTCACAAGTATTTCTTCCACAGTGGCAATGATGACAAACTGAGTCTGGCGGTCTCAGGTTTCCAGCAGCTTTACGATCTATCAGTGTTCTTATTAACCAGGCCATGAACAAAAAATGACCCTTGTGTCAGTGTCAGAGAAAGGAGGAATCCCTGGTTAGCCTGGTATGAAGTGTTGTTAAGTTGCTAAATTAAATGTACTGCTAGCTTAAATATAAATAAATGGAAATGCTAAATTGCTAAATAATAAACGAGGGAAACGTGGAAAACCATTTATTTCATTATTATTTGAAATTTGTCCGTTTATGGCCAGGCAAAAACAAGCTGAAGTAATGAGTTGATCATATAGCGTTTTATAGCAACATCATGTGAACAGGAGCTACATAAATTTAGTTATCTTATTGGTCACTCAGATTTTTAACGCAGACAAACCTTGACCTGCCTCCGATAAAAATATAATGCACTGTCAAAGCACAATAATTTTGGACCTTGTGTGCAAGAGGTCATAAACTTGCATGCATTTATATTAAAAATATGACCTGCTTTTTCTTGTTGTGAAAATACTGTACTTGGTGTGGAATGGCCCTCTCCCATATTTTCAAATCAGGCCTTTTGGTGAGTTAGCACGTGTCATTTTAGCCTTTTTTTGGCTGATGAATAGGCTAGTTTTTCCCTGTGTTAATGTGTCTCTGACGTTTTAAATTCATCAACTTGCTTTGATGAAATCCACTGGTAGGTTGAATGACATGAGACATACTGAACTCAACTTAGCCTCTGGTCACATAATTCTTGGCAAGCTACTGTGAATATCATTAAATGAATGCTCCAATGTTTTGAGCAAAATGCCCTTTTTCCAACCTACCCAGAGTGAGACAAGATGCCATTCGATACCATTTTCATCTCTGTTCATCTACTGGTTCAGCCAGTGGACGTACAGAGGTGAAAATGGCATCAAACATCTTGTCTCAGTCTGGGTAAGTCGGAAAAAGGGTATTTTGTCCAAAATGTTGGAGTATTCCTTTAAATCAGCCAGTTTCTTTCAAACTAATGACTTTTAGGTTTGTTCATCCCATAAGGTTTATTTGTAGGTTACTAACCAACTTTATAGACAAACAGCCTAAACTTTTGAACATGATGATAATTGATAATTGATTATTTGATAAATTGATAATTTTGAAGCCATTTTGTTGCAGCTCTATCTGTCTCTCTTCTCCCCTTTTACCTTTATGAGAACAAACGCAGAACCCAATTTTTATATATTCTTCCACATTCAAGCTTTTGATTTTAGCTTTTGGTCTATGTGACCTAAATAATTTCACAGCAGTTTTCCCTGAAAAATGGAATAGCGAGCTCAGATGTTAGATGAGGCACGCATGACAATGGCAAAAAATAATAAAGGCGTATGGTACATGTTTAGGTATGGCAAGCAGTTTCCAAAGAACATTTTTTGGTGCTTGTCTGCATATGCAACACTGCATACCATGCAGATTAACATGCACACAAATAGTCCCTTCCTGTCCGAATTAAGGCAATACCTTCACTATGACAAATGTCAGCACTTTAGTCCAATTATTGTAATCAGAACAAGGTCATGAGTCATGTAACCCTAACTCAGTTAGCTCACCTTCGGCTGTGGCCATGGGGAAACTTAGCCTGATTTCATTCAGTTTTTTTGAATATGAACTTGCATTAAAAAGGTCAGAGAAAGTTGATTTGAGCAGAAACAACACAGCAACACTCACATCATGCACTACATGACTATGTTGTGACGTCCTCTGCTTTCAGCTAACAGTGAGAACAATAACCACTCACATTAATGTGTCTTTAACAGCATCCGTGCAACCTGCCAATATGTTCGTAAATTTTTTGTCTGATATTTGGACGGCTACAGACTTAAGGTGGATGCCCCTACATCCTTTTTTGAGAAAACTAGCCCAACAATCAAATTAATCTATTTAAGTGAACCCTTGTCTTAATGTGAAATGTACCCAATGGCCTTTTTTTCATTATCATGGTGTGTGTAATTCTTTGGCGTTGCAGCCTGACTGGACATATTTCACATAGTTCCTTCGTGCTAATCCTGAACATTAGAAATTGTAGCTTCCTATCTGAACTCCTCTTGAGAGTGGAGGGGCAGCTGGTATGTTAGCAATTTGGCACCACCCCTCAAAAGGCAGTGGTCAGGACAGTTGCTGTAATGTCACACAGCGCCTCAACGTTTTCACAACTCAAGCTATTTAGCGGGGCTCCCTACGTCTTTGGATATGTTAGCTAAGGGCAATGACTGTCCAAAGCCAATTTCAGATGTACTCTGCAAATACTACTAGGCCATTTTCGAACACACTCGTATATATATGCGATGACACTCAAAATGACTCGAATCTTACAAATTTTCTATTTATTTGCTAAAAACATATCCAGCGGCCTGAAGAGAAGAGTAAAAATAATTAACTTTGACGTTGTTAATATTTGAATGAATGCAAGTGAATAGGATCGCTGACAGCTGGGACCATTTGTTCAAAGATATTTCGCCCTGCGCTGGGCGGATCCCATTCAGCTATGGCCGACCAGATAATGCTACCAACTGAATATCCAGTTTTAGTGATTTGAAAAAGACATAATATACAAACGATCGGGTGTGATCTAACGTTATTTACAAGAATACTAATGAATCACATAGCAAATGTGCAATGTTAGCTAACTTAGCTAATCTATGTAGCTAACTTAGGAACTAGCTAGCAAGCAGCAGTTGATGACACCGGGTTTATGTACATAGATATTTTAACAAAAGAAGCAGGGAATTATCCTACAATTTCCAGACTTTCAATTAAATAACTTTGAATCATTATTTTTATGCATCAGAGGTCCAGAAGCAACAAAGCACGATAATGTAACGTTAAATGTCATCTGGGAGAATAACGTTATTATCTAACCTACGGTTGGCCTAAAGCTAATAGCAGCCCCAGAGGCAAATTGAGGACAGTGTGAGATTGTATTTCTTTTGCATATTAATACGTTTGCATCTTCATCTCGGTAGTTTAAAGTGAATATCATTCAACAAAAGGGTTGCTTGCAGCTAACGTTAGCCAACGAGCTAGCGAACTCATAGGCTAGCGGGGAGGGGGACACAGGACAGGGCGTAACAGGATAGCAAGTTCTGCATTGTTTCAAGCAGTTTGTTTCAAATTAGCTAATTCACTTAAATAAGCGGTTTCGTACCTCAGTCTAGCTTCTGCAGAGCTTGTGAAGTGTTGACGAAGCGGATCGAAGACGAAGGGTGAGATCTCTGATGGCTAGCCTAGGACGATGGCTGTATGTTTTTTTTTTTTCGACCGTGATGTCATTCACTGCAGCTGTACGGAAAGAACCGACAATTAACGAAAACCAACGGTTTCCGAGGGGCTGGACAAAGCCACAAGTAAAAAGTAGCTCATTTAACATGTACCCAGAGTAAAAGTTATACGGAATTATTTATTAGGAAAGAGAACATCTGATATATGCTAATAAGGGCGACAGTACCAAGTTCAGGTAGACCTTTTAATTGGAAAAATTAGAAATTGCAAAATAAAATGCACAAACCGAGTAGGTCTAATGTCAGATTAACTTAATGTTCTCTTCATTGCTTGTCCATTTTCCAGCCAGGAAAGTCTAAG
>OMLF01057570.1:2197-22589 GCA_900302615.1 Holocentrus rufus | reverse complement strand
TTTATTTATTTAATAGGGACAATGCAAATTAACATAGTTTCAGTGCATGGCATGATTCTGATGGCTTGCATGTAGAGTTTTAGCTACAGCTAGTTCTCAACTCCTGTCCCCAGTTGGGCTTTTAAACAAATAAAACATACAAAATTAAAATCATCTAAAAATTCAATGTGCAAGTACCCCATATGAGAGAGAGAAAAAAAAATTAAAATAAAATACAAAAAAAAAAAAAAAAAAAGTCAAAGTGGGCAGTGTGAAGCAGAGGTGGTTGTCAACAAGTTCCTGACCTCTCCAAACTCTCCACACGGTGTTGAAGCTGTTTGTTCTCCTCTAGCAGCACCATGTTCTTCTGCCTCAGCAGCTCTATCTGGCTGCCTTGGGTCTCCATCTAAACCCACATAGAACAAATATAGAATTATTGCTTTGACATTCATCTACACAAATCATTCATTCATTCATTCATTTTCATTACTGCTTACCCTAGAAAATTGTGGTAGTGATGCAGTGATTTTAAAATTTTATGAATAGCACCTTTAACTTCATGAATTGGATTAATTTTTAATGCCAGCTTTATCTTCATGCATAAGGAACTTGACCTTCATGCGCAGATCGACCAGGGTGGTGCTGAGCTCCTTGCTCCGTCTTTCCTGACTGTGCTCCCTGTCCTGAGCTTCCTTCAGCTGGAGTTCGGTGCATCTTAGGGCTTCAGGAAGAGGCTCGAGCTCTGCCAGCCGCCCCAGCAGCTCCCTGCGGACCTGCTCTATCTCCTGCTCAAGCTCCCCTCGCACCACCTGCGCCTCCCGCTCTGCCTGGCCCAACCTCGTGCAGTACTCATCTGCTTCGGCCCGGGTCTTTCCCACCTATGCAGGATCATTGAACATTGACCACAAATGAGATTAAGAACCAATTACGTTTTTGTTATTCACTACATAATCCATATATGGAAAACTATGTATGTTAGGAAAAACAAAGAAACATAGGTTACGGTGGTAAAACAAACCTACAGAATAATAAACAGTAATAACTTCTGGCTGCGGCAAATACAAGGTTGGTTTAAATTTTCATGGTAAATGGAATAAACTAATATTACACTGCTACTCAACAGTTCAACCAACTAATAATAGACTGTATTAAGTATGGCTGCACCCAGCAATGAGATCATTCAGTACTCCTATCTAGCACAAAAATTGCAAAGATTAAGTGGATTCTGACACAAGGGGTCATGAATGTGCACAGTAGCTTTGAAAAGAGTCAAATAAAAACTATTGGACTAATCACATTCACAAATTGAAAGTCTATTGGTGGATAACAATGCTGATGAGACAAATAAGCATTATGTCCTCTGATTATATGGCAAAGACCAGAGCACCAAAGAAAATTTTGTATCAGAGCAACATGAACCATTTAAGACTCTCTGGGTTGTGCTGTCTCTCCGTGTCTCCGTGCTCTCTGAAAACTGCTGATGGCTGATCGTAACGTCTCGGTCAGGAAAAAGTATAATGCCTAAGATGCAGTAAAATCATTTAAAACAAAGGTGTTGTTGGACAAAGATCTCACATTAAGCAAAACCAATTGAAGTTCCACAAGATTTCTGGTGTCCTCAAGTTGATTTCCATGAAATTAGGATGTATACTAGGAGTGCAAGCAGAGCGCGGTACAACACTACCTACCTGGATCTTATAGCCATCCAGCAGACTTTCATATTGCTTGACAGTGGCTTTGACCTGCTGTAGCTCTGTCTGGGACAAGGTCAGTTTCTCCTCCACTGCAGAAAGTGTAGCCTAAAAGGAACAGACAGCTTTGGTTTGTTATTTAGTTATCTAGCTAGCATGTGATGTAATGTATATAAGCTGTAAAAGAAATAGTCAAAATCATGCTCAATATGCCTTGTGATAAGGGTGATGTCAGGTGAGGCTGAAGGTAAAGAAAATTTCATAGATGAACCACAGGATCATTCATGAGTCAGATATGAAAATAAATGTGTTTTCAGAGAACTGAATTAAAGCTTTCTGTATACTGTTGGGTGTCCCACCTTGAGGGTCTGGTTGTCCAGTTTAGCGGCAGTACTTTCTGTGGTCAGTCCATGAAGGTGGTCCAGTAAGGCTTCTCTCTCTGCTCGGCCTTTATCCTCCGTACTTTGCAGCTGTTCACTGAGCTCTGCTACACGGCTGTATCACATAAAAGTGGTCTTTTATTCTTTTTACAACCACATTTATCATTGCAGAATTTTAAATGACTTATCCTAATCTGAGAACTAAAATGCTTCATAACTATTACACTGTAGAAAAACAAGTTGCTCATTAGCAACTTGGGAGTTGCATGCATAAGTGCTGATAATTATACTAATAATCAGTTTTTGTTTTTCTATTCAGTGGATGAAACATGGTAATGCATAGTTACCAGTTACCCAGTGTCTGTATACCATAATGACAAACTGGTTTCTGTTTGTAGGTCTAGCCCTAACAGAGCTCCTGTTACCTGTTTAAGACCGACAGTTCAATCTCCAGTTGACTCTTGTCTTTCACTTCTTGGACATGACGTGTTCGCCAAGTCTCAGCTGCTGACAAGGCATCTGCCACTTGCTTCTCCTTAAGAAAAACACAAATATGAATTATGGCAAAGCAACAGTTAACATGTTATCCTTCACAAATAATGCAGTCCCCAGCTGGGACAACTGTTAACCTTATTTTGACTGTTATACCTCACTTCAGCTGACGTAGTTTTGTAAATACCAAAACAAAACGATAAAATTCATAATGCAGCACCAGAAAATTACTATATTTTAATTTTTGATTGCTTTAGAGTGCAATTCCATTTTTCTGCTGGTAAAAAGCACTAGAGGAGATGCACATAGATCAGCTGCGGTACAGCAGCATGGCTATAATGGAGCTTAATGGGAAAGTGTGCTCTCCCTCTTCTATGCTGGGTTTCTCCCTGTAAGTTTATTATACATTGCTGCAAAACAGCCACTCTACAATGAAGACCTTGCTAATTTTTTGGGGGGTGACATCAAAGCTAGGAGAAAAAGAAACCTATGCTCGAGCAGCAATTGTTGAAAGTTCCAGCCAAAACAGAAAAAGACACTAAGACCTTATGGAACAGAGCCCAAGTGGTGGCAATTAGCCTAAAAAAATTCAAAAAGCAACCTAAGTGCAACCCATGACAGAATATACTGATTCACAAGCACAACACAAAACTCACAACGAACATTAAGCGAATCTACCCAAGGCACTTATTTTTCTTGTATCCTCTGGAAACTGAATATAATTCATGAGTGAAATGGCTATCCAACTCTGCTGTAAAGCTAGACAGCCCTACCATGTCCAGGAGCTGGGCGCTCAGCTGGCCTGCAGTGTCTTCACTGCGCTCAGCTCGACGTTTCTGGGCTCGTGTGGCTTGTTTCAGAGCCTCTCGATCTGTATTGGCCTGCTGTTTCAGCCTCGTCAGCTGCTCTGTGAGATGCTCCATCTCACCCTTTTGCTGGTTGGCTGCTCGTTCCAGATTCTAGATCAGTGGAAAAGAGAAAATCCATAATTTTATGTGAATATATTGGGGGCAGTTGGGGTGCAGGGACCAGTTGCAAGACAAGCTTGTGTTATGGTTAAGAAAATCAGCAAACCAACTGCTTTTCAGTCGGCTTCATTCAACACAGCTCTTTCTGTGGCAGTAGTGTCTCCAGTGCAACTGTCATGAAGACTTTATACTTGCCTGTTAAGCAGAAAGGACTGGCCAGCACCAGGGAAACAATTCCCCTCCCAAAGCTATAATACCTCTTTCTGTCCTTTCATTCATAATTTAGATATTTAGGACACATCTGGCAGTACTTCCATGCTCTACCAATTGTGTGCAAAAAAAAATAAAATCATAAAATAGTTGAAGGTGATCCATGTTTCAGTTCACTTGAACGTGAGAGTGGACCTCCTATTGAAGGGGAATTTGTCACAAGAATGGAAGATTCATCCCTGTGATAGACAGGACGTGGATTTGTTATGGCACAGATACTGCTCGATCACTTCACATCCACAGGAAACATTCATTGTCCACTGTATTTCTCAATAAGGAAACAGGACATCCTCCTCCAGTTGATACACTTGCATCTCCATGACTAAAAATGATTTTCTCTGCGTTTCTGACCGATCTTATTTTAGTTACCCTCAAGAGAATGAGAAAAGGGGAGTTTGCCCTCAATCTGATAGCTCCAATGAGATAATGACAATGGCTCTTGGACATAGTCGGCTTTTAAATGGCAACCTCTGACACCTACCTCAAAACAGGGACCTTCTATCTTAGACTTGGAGGGAAATATGGCACCCTTGTCAAGACATGTTACCTGTCCGTGTGGTCCCTAAATAGTTAAGTAAGTATCAATGCAATAATTCAGAGAGCTAGAGCTGCATCAACCTGACCTGAAGTGGAATGTGATACTTGGTGTCAAGGGCTTCATTACCTACTAATGCTCTATTGCAGTCATTCTCACCATACCGCAGAGGTTACTTGATCAGGACGAGGCTTATTCAACACTGAAGTCTGCCTGGCAGCTATTTCAGCTTACTACATAGGCTTTGATGATCACAGCAGGGGCCTTTAGCATGCTGCTTTATGAAAGGGGCACACCACTTAGGTCTCTCTTGCCCTTGCCCCTTTACCATCAAAAGTTCCTGGGCCACATTTCCTGGGTCTTGCTCTTGGAAGTGAGTTCCAGGGGAAAGGCTAGTAAGGTTAAACAAAACTTTACACTTTGATCTCTGTGGGTAAATTTGTTGGCCTGTCTGACCTACTGGGAGCCGTGGGCAGCCAGTGCACCCAGTGCCTTGGTTAAGTCAAGGGCAATGACAGGAGCATTAATCTAACATACATGTCTTCTGATAATGGGGAAGCTGGAGCATCCAGAGGAAACCCAGGCAAGCAGAGAGAACATGCAAACTCCACACAGAGAGGACTAAGGTCAGCCGGGGGACCATTATGGAGCCCAGCAACTCAGGCCAAAAAGGACTGGTTCCTCCAACACAAAAGGGGAGAAACAGTTCCTGGCTCCTGGAGTTCCTGTGGTTGAAAAAGGCTATCTGCCAGGTTGTTGGTCATGTCCAAGAATGTGTCACAAACACTGGAGACAACTCTACTGCTTCCACAATGTGTGAGTACTCTCTGTTCACCTGTCCTGTATACAGTTTGCCTAGGCTGATACCAAGGTTGATACCGGACAGAACTGGCCCACGAAGGCTATTTCATGGGTTGTGGAATTATTTTCATTGGATACAACATGGTTCCAGGTAAAGTTCCTGGAACCTAATCTTGGCTCTGCTTGGGAGGTGATACGAAAACTTCAGTACCAGGAACCTTTAGGAGGAGTTAGCAGTGCTGTCGACTTGAACTGGTCAAACACTGACCTCACGACACTTCCATAAACATGCATTATCATTAGAAGGCTACAACACAAAGCAGCCAGCACCAAAAAACAGGCCTTCATCAGTATTTGGAGAGACGGAAGTGCATTGAATCTCTTATGCACATTATTTAATAAACAACATATCAGGACCTTAGCTGGGGCATTGCCGTTGTTTCTTATAGGAAAGCAGTATGTGATGCAACAACAGGCTCGTGACATCAGCAGTGTCCGAGAGGAGGCTGCTTTTCACTGGCAAGCAGAAGGACAAAAAACGGATCCATCTCCTACTGAACACTTCCTCAGTTAAGTGCAGTGAGGTCACATTACCATTTTCCGTCTACAAAAAAATATGATTTGCTTAACCAGGGATGTAAGTCGAAAATGATCAGATGACAATCATTGTAGGAAAAAACAAGATCTGTGCCAGATAGTCCTTTATTTCCACCTGGTTGGCTCACCTTTTGTATTTACAAACCCATGAGAGTCTGACTCCATCCATACAAATATTACTTTTTTATTTGTTTTTTTTTTTGTTTTGTTTTTTTGTTTTTTTTTTTTAACAGAAATTGACACACTAAAGTAACAGCAGTAGCCCACACAAAACAACAATATATGAACATTAGTATAACAATCACTACATTGGTCATCGACTACACAGAATTATAATATGCTAAAACTGAACAACTAAATTAATTCACAATCTGCAAGGCATCATGGGACATTTCCTTGCAGGAAGTTCTGTTCCAGTAAAGTCTTACTGCGACAGGTTTTGTGTACTGTACCAACAATTTTTGCCTGATTTGGAGAAAAAAAACAGCACAGACAGAGGCAAATGCATAACCCTCACTGCACTTTTTGCAGAATGAATGTAGTAAGATCATAATTACAACAGCGTTTCCACAAGCAGTAATGGGCTGGCTATATATAATGACATATGCCAAGACAGAAGAGATGCCATGACAAACCTTGATCTGCACGGCCAGGCGGTTGTTCTCAGCTTCTTTGCTACGAAGCTGTCCTTGCAAATGGGCCCTTGTTGATTCCAGAGCCTTGGACAAGTCACCTGTGGTCTTGGCACTTTCCTACATCCAGCAGAATCCACATTAGTGACGTTATTGAAACTGAATTAACAAAATTAATAGTAAATGCATCCTATAAAAACAGTGAAATCCACAGTTACATAAAACCATATCAGCACTAAAAACCATAACAAATTGTGAATGTTGTGCACAGTACCTTCTCTGTATCTAGGAGTTTGGTGAGTTGATTAACTTCTCTCTCTTTCTCCTGAACTTTCACCACAAGACACTGTACAAGTAAAGGACACAAATATAAAAAATCCTGCATTTGACAGGTACTATTCAGACAAAATAAGTTGCTTTCCACAAAAAAAGGCCATAACTTAAACACCATTGCTATTTTGTGCACAATGAGGACAAAAAAGATAAAGATAAAGATATAAAATAAATAAATGAATAAATAAATAAATAAAAAAGTGCCTAATTCAAAAAATATCCGAGGAACAATGTGATGTTCAAACAAAATTAAAATGCCTTTATTTTACATGGCAACATGTTAGTTTACAAGGCCAGACCCCATTCAAATGAACATTTAATGCTGGTTAATGGTAAGTCAGGCAATTAAAACTGAAGTAGCTATAAGACACTGAAAAGTTCTGTCATTTCCAAACAAATCTGATCTGAGGAAGGAGTTCACCCTGGGAACTCATGTGTTCATTTATATGGCCACAGAATCAATTTGGGTAAAACTGTGCCTGACAATATGCAAATTATATGCAAATGATTTTCAGGTATATTCAAAAGCTTTGTTAATGTGCTTGTTCATAAAATGTATTAATTAACGTTAGTTAACGGACTCTTGATGTAAAGTAACGTGTATTTTGTACTTCAGTATTCAGTCATGTATAGCACAAATTCAGGAAAATATCACGAAAAATCAGCTTAATCCAAAATAAAAAATAAAGGGGAAAAATTGAGAGCATGAAAATTGATTGCATAAGGTAAACCCCACCGCATTTTCTGCTTCAGTGTCTGTCAGTCTCTTCAGTAATGTGTCTTTCTGCTCTGCCAGCCGCACCGACTCCATCTGCCCAAAAAGATTCAATCAACACACATTAAAGTAAATAAATCCAAACACTACAAAACTGATGATGAAAAACCTTCAAAGAAACTGTTCAGGACTTGGTCATGCCTGGTCTAAATTCCCAAGAGCCACTTCTCTGTACTTTGATCATTGATTGTGACAGTGATTAGATGCTGACAGGCTGATGCACTGGTAATTTTTACAGCAATGTAGGTGGGTAAGTCTTCCCTCCAAAGCTAATAAAGAAAATATTTGGCAAAAAGATATTCCTACATGCCTGTAGCAAAAAAACAAAAAACAAAGCAAAACAAAAAAAAAACATTTAAGACAACTAATTAGATATTGTCACCCATTCAAATGGCAAAAATGTTCCCCTTGCATCCAATTCAAGCTGTGAACAAATCCCAACCTGGTGTATCTGTGCTTCAGTCATTTGAAGCTGTGTCAACAGTCTTGATTGACATGGCGGTTGTACCTGGCATCCATGTTGCTCTCGGAGGAGGTGGCGAAGAGCTCGGTTTGTGGCCTCAAACGTCTCCAGTTTCTGCAGCAACAGCTCCTTCTGACGAGCTAGGACAGAAGACTCAGAGCCAGAAAGCCTCTTCTACACAAGGAAAATAAAGCATGTTTTTGTTGTTAAGGGTTCCAAAAAAATTACTCCAGCTCATACAGCATAAGCCAAGTGCCTTGGGGCCAAATAAATGCATTTATCGGCCCAAATGCCTGCTTACCCCCTACATTTCCCATCACTTGTTCAGCAGTAACAAGAAGATGATACCTTCAAATACCAGAAAAAATCCAATATTTGAAGGCATATATTATCTTTATTTGTTGCACATTGTGCAGCAATGTACAATTAATTTTGAAAAGGCCATCTGAGAACAAAGTAACTCATCACAGCTGTGTCTTTCTTGTGTGATAAAACAACATTAACTCAACTAAAGCTGTAAGTAGCATTTTATTCTTGACAATTAATAAAGCATAAATTGGTAGGGAAATAAAATAAAGAAAAGAAATAAAGAATAAAAAAGATTAAAAAAAAAAAGAAATGAGAATAGCATTGATAAGAAGAATGCACCAGAACTGGTAAATTCCTAATGATACCCAGTCTTAGAAAAGAGCCGGTCTGGAATAAGCTTGCTAAAATGGCTATTTTGTGGCTATTTTGGCTATTTTGTGGTTTATTTTGTGTTTCCTTTTTGTATTTGAAGCCACTACAGTCACTGCTTACAGCTATATTCCCATTTTCCTTGGATGAAAAAGCATCCACTCATTTTATAGAGGTCTAGGTATTAATGTGAGACCCAGACTGAACAGGCACATAATGAGGATGAAGCTTCTGTTGATACTCACACTGCTAGAAGTGCTGCCCATTTTGGAAACAGAGTCACGCAGGGCTGACACTTGCTTGGCAGCTGCTGTCCCGTCCATCTCAGCCTCCATCAGTTTCCTGAGCAGTGCATCCTTGTTTTGAATGCAGTCCCTTTCTAGCCTGTGGGGACAAAATGGTGATTACAGACAAGATGAACACAAACGTGGGGCAGAAAGGGCTGAGGGACAATTTTCTGAGAACTGATTTAGTTTTTCTCACCTGCTTTAACACATTTCTCCACACTAAAATCCATGCTCTGTTTTTCTTGTGAGACGCAAAACTACATAGTTTGTCGCATACTCAAAAGTCTCCAAAGAAAGGTCAATGTATCAAATTACCAAAATTGAACGGAATACTGCAACGTTTTGGGCAAATACCCTTTTCATGACCTACACAGCCAGTGACAAGATGTTTGATACCATTTTCACCTCTGTAGTTCCAATGGGTAGCGTGTCATGTTAGCTTAGCATAAAGACTGGAAGTCTACAGGAGTCATTAGCCTATTTCCATCAAAGTGAAACAAATAAACCTTACTGCTACTCCAAATCTGTCTTATTTACACAATGTAGCATGTGTATTGTGCAGTAATGAAGTACAAGTTGTGTATTTCATTACTGTGGTAGGAAATGGTAGGAACTATAACCGCTGAACACATGTATCCTTCTGTCTGTGTTCAGCGGTCCTCCAAACATCTATCTTCTCCTAAAAAGTTTCCAAGACGTGTATTTCAAATACACGATACATTTCGTAATTACAGTTTCAGAGTTGCTGTAAGGTTTATTTTTTCACTTTGACAGAGCTAGGCTAATGACTCCTGCAGACTTTATGCTAGGCTAACATGAAACGCTCCACAAAGGAAAAGAACCAGTGGACGTACAGAGGTGAAAATGGTATCGAACATCTTGTCTCAGTCTGGGTAAGTCGCAAAAATGGCATTTTGCCCAAAATGATGGAGTATTCTTTTAAATACAGGTGGAACTGATTTGAATAATGCTGCTTGCAAATGCTATTTTCACTCTCTCTGCCTTGCCTGTTGTAATCAGTCTCCTCCAGCATCTTCTCCATGGACTGGCGTAAGCGTGCATTTTCACGTTCGGTCACCTCCAGCTCCTTGGTTACCTCAGCCAGTTCCTCCTCCTGCTCTGCGATCACCCGCTGAGAGACACTGAGCCGCTCTGACTGACGCTCCAGTAACTGCTCCTTCCTGTGGAGTTCCACCTACATACATGCACATAGACACCCAGATATAGTGGAGGCTGTATTGTCTACATCATGGTGGTTCAGTTACTATAAACTATCATTGCAGAGTTGTACATGTAATGATAAAGCCCTGGGAAAACTTTATTTATTTATTTATTTGTTTGCTTCTTTATTCATTTTATTTCCTCTTGATATCACAGTTGCCATTCAAAAAGACCTGAAAGGCTAGAGAAGCCATTTACAGGATTTCTACACCTTTTGGAGAGGTAGACCCAAAACAGTCCTAAGCTATAAACGGGTCCGAAGCCAACGTGATTAAAAAGATGCACACATATTGGTGACAGAACTTTGGCTGTATTATTGTGGAGGCTGGCACAGTGGGAAGGTAGTTACTACATTCACATTTTATTTGATCAAACTTTTAGATCAGAAAATCCCAGGATGTTGTGTGTACGCCTGGTAGAATCGGCGTTCAACCAACAAAGATCGTCAGAAGCGTCTCACTCTTGTGATCTTCTGACGAAGGCGAGCGATATCGCTGAAACTGTCAAGCATAAGGTAAAGAGCAACATCTACACTTGCACTATATGTGTCTGAACAAAGAACCAAAAAACCTCTACAGGCTCATGACTCCTGGAGACTTCAAGTCTTTACACTAAGCTAACACCAAATGCTACCCATAGGAACTAAACTAGTGGATGTGCAGAGGTGAAAATGGTATTGAACATCTTTTCTCAGTCTGGGTAAGTCAGAAAAAGGGGATTTTGCCCAAAATGTTGGAGTATTCCTTTAATAAATAGCCAGTCAGCCCTATATAACATCAAACCTATGTAGTCTAAATACTACCTAACACAGCAACTAGATTACCCAGCTAGATTACCTAACACAGCACCACAAAATAGTTGTGCACACAGCCAATCTATTACTAGGCCAGGTGCTTGATATCTCACAGGGCTATCAAAGCAAAAATAGCAGTTGTTGTTAAAATCCTGGGATTTGTCATGCAGTGTGCAGATATCCCCTTTTCCCTTTGACTCGGGGAAACAGCAAAAAAGCACTGACCTCACTCTTCAACGAGCTGACTTCAGTTAATAAGCTGTCAATCTTTCTCTCATACTGGTTCATTCGTCCATGTAGCACCTCCTCTTCCTCGGAGGAAAGGTCAGACAGTCGCAGTGCAGGCTGGGAAGACTCAGGCTCGGGTTCAGTGGGGGGCGTGATCTCAAGGCAATGAGTTGGTCCCTAAATGGAAAACATATCTTCAGCATTATTCCAGATTTGACTGTGTCTGTTCTTTCCACAACTTCTCGCAACGTTGAGAGAACAAAAGTCCCTTCAACACAGGAAAGTTTTTTTTTTATATTTAGAGCCAAAAATCTTAACATTGGATTGGTTCACATCACTGCAACAATATTTACTGGCGGAAATAATAGCCAATGATAATCAGATGGTCGACAACCTAAGACAGTAGGGCTCAACAATATGACCTGAAATCTATATGACGATTACTTGTCATATCTACCTCAGTAATGACACTTTTTTATTGATGGTGATGATTTAGATGGTGTTATGTTATGATTGTTTTGTATCACTGTTTGTATATTTATTGTTTTTTTGTTGTTTTTTTATCTCCACCAGGAGATCATCTGATTGGTTGTGTGTATCTGTGTGTCTGTCTGTGACTTATCTCACAAACTACCTATCAGCATAAAATTATTTGTGCACGGTAATGACTGTACCTCTTAAAATGAAGAAGCTCTTGTGGTTGCAGTGATTCAAAAACTTTGAAAAATGTTGGTACTTCCCCTACCTCACTCCATTCATTGTCTAGTTCACTCAACTATCCCTCTCTCTCTTGGCATTCTACCAGACCTGTCAGCCTAATAGGCTATTTTTTTTATCCTATTGTGGCCGTGTTTGCTGTGATCACAAAAAAAAATTCTAGGATGTGCGCTGCATTTTCCAGGCAAATTTATAAGACACACTGTTGATGAAGAAAGTGAACAGAACACAGAGCAGACACACAGGAGAACAACACTGTAAAAAGTGTCAGAGGCTGATGGGATCTGTCAACAAGCGGGGGTTGAAATAGGTTAAACAGCCTGATGCTTCACCACTCTAAAACATGAAGTGTAAAACAGCCGTCACTGTTTCATACATCAGTGGACTAATTTGCGTAATCTTCTCAGGTCTTTGGACGAGGGACAAAATCAAAGCCATCATGCCCTGTCAGCACAGTGCAGCATGTACAATGTGCAATAGGGAACGAAGTAGCATTTGTAACTTACTTCATTACATTATTTTCATTTTTTATTACCATTACTCTATTGTTATTAATTCTGTCAATCTATTATTATTTTCTCCTAACTTGTAAATAACTCCTGTTCTTTTTTTTTTCTTTTTTTTTTTTACTGTGCTGTGTACATAATCCTGTGTACATTGTACATTTGGCAAATAAAATGATTCTGATTCTGAAACAACGACAACTATCTACTTTAGATAGACATTGTGTCTATTTATATATGCCTGGCGGAGATATGCACGTTACTGAGTGCATTCCTCTAGCTTCTTTTTCCTGTTTTTTTTTTGTTTTGTTTTAGAGAGGATGTGGCTGGTATAGTCTTTCTTGTCTTATAACCTGGTGTATGGTTGGTGAAAGAAATTTTGCCTTTGTTATTGTTCACATTACTAATGTTGTGATGTCGGTCAAGCATGTCATGCTAATAAAAAAAAAAAAAAAAAAAAAAAAAACAAAACAAAACATGAATTACCTCCCATTTGTATGTAGCATCCCGTATAGAGGCCTTTCCTGGTGGTATCCATGGCACTCGTGTTTTTACCGTTGCTGTAGGACGCAGGTTTCCTCTATCACACTTGACCTTCCCCTTTAAAACAGAGACCATGCACAGTATGTCAGTTCACATGGTGTCCATGAATACTCACCGTGGAAAGCTCTACCGGAAAGAGAAGTACATGCCAGCTTTGTCCTACTGTTATGTACCAAGATGCACATCAAACAAATATTAATCATTTCACAGCTTCTCCCCTGAAAAACACATTACAAACAAGATTACTATTGTTTGCCATTTGATAGACATGTATTTGAATTCATAATCACTCTAATAAAATAAATGAGGGTAAAAAGAAACACACAATAAAATAAAGAAAACGGACAAAAAACAACACAGAACATGATCATATAACAAAACATATGCATTGAACAAATAGTGCAATAGTTGCTGTGGAATGTAAAGTGCAGTCGTAGATTTCTAGAATCTGGACATATATCACATTGTAATATATTTGGCCCATTAGTGCAAGTTACTAGAGCTAGTCAAGGCTATTAAAGGATAATACTGGATGCCAATTTTTTTTTTTCCCATCTAATGCCTGTAAAGATTCTAAAGCCGCCAGTGTATCTGCTACAGTCAGAAGCTACAACTTAAAGCACATTAAAAATAGCTGGCAGAGACGGACAGCTGCCTGGACCAACATAATCCGTTTTTGTGACATGATCTATTTTCATGAACTGTTACCTCTGGTGGCAGTGAGGACACAGAAGAAACTTTGGGCTGAGTGGGAGGCAAACAGGTGCAGAATGGAACTACTGCTGATATAACTGCAATGACTGCGTAATGAAGTCATGTTAGGAAAAAATATAGTGCACAATAATTTATAATTATGTAGTACAGCATTGAATGCAGTAGTAAGTCACTGAGCTGTTTAATATATTCTTTAAAACAATGGGAGCCTATGACTTCCAGGTGAAAAACAAACCTGACGCACAACAGATAGCTGTTGGTTTTAACGGTGGCAAATACATTGATGGGTTTAGGCTCTTTAGGCATTCATGGTGATAAAAAGTAAATTAGCATTAGGGCTACAGATCTGAAATAATTCAGTGTCACGCTGAGTCATGAGTTGTCGTTTCAGAGCTTTTAACCATGGAATCAGACAAATAAGTATGAGATAAAGAGCCACAGTCCTTCAAAAGGGTGCACATTCAGATTGTAAATTGCTCAAAAAGAACAAAGGCAAAATAATTCACACTGACAGACAGTATAAGAATCCAGATGATTATGATTGTAAAGGTCTAACCTGAGGTGTCCTAGCAGGACTTGTCCTTTGGCTCTTCACATGGACATGTACTGGTGTGGTGTCATTGACATGCACATGAACCGGTGGTGAACCTGAGCGTGTTCTCATGGCTTTTCTCTGTGGTAAGTTGAAGAGTTGTGAGTGATTAGTGTGTTCAACTAATTCTGGCTTTCAACTTGACATTGGACATATCAAGCTCGAACTGTGGGCTATGGAAATATGTGGAAATGAAAATCAGGTCTAAGCTCATGAGGCTCTGACAAGAATACTTGGTGATGACCATACTTCATGCAAGTGTTTGCTATGTTTATTTGCTTTTTGAAATTGATATCATGCCAGACAAAATCACCGATTCCTGGTTGATTAAGCACCTCAAGCTGGTTAAGTCACTAAATAAGCTGTACAGAGCGTTTTAGCCTTTCTAAGCCTTAGTGCTTACTTTTACTTAGTCCATGTTTGGAGGGCCTTGTTACTGACGTTAACATCATTATAAACCAAAAAAGTCATTTTTAAATTCCACTTTAAGTTAACAGTAAGCGATTAGCTATGTATACAGGCAGCATTATGTGCAAATTACTGTAAGTGCTTAGAATGGGAATCAAACTACACCTGAACTCTGTCAATATAATTATATGTACTTGCTGGATAGCATAGCCTATTCATCTTTGCTGGATGTTATGGCAAAAACCACAGCACACGCGCAAATAAGTTAACATACAGCTGACTAAATCCACTGATTGTCTGGTATGCACGACAGTACAAAATTCAACATGCTAAATAATCGCAACTAAGGATTTCTATGTAAAATATATATCCTCTTAATGTTTGATTGAGGAATTCATTTTGGTGTGATTATGGCAAGTTAAATTTCTCTGTCGTAAGGATAACCATAATTATGGGTTTGCTAGCTAGCCTTAATTTTAAAAGCAGTCTGACTATCCTCAGAAGTTAGCTTGCATAACAAAGACAAGTTCCTCATTCTTACCATATAAGAAACCAAAATATAACCGTCTGGAGAGCAAAATATATTTCATTAGCAAAACATCGTTTATTCTATGGCTTGCAAAGTAACATTAAGTTAAAGTCTGCTGTCTGCAAGAAGCTTTGACATAGTTCAACAGGTAGTGACGTTGGTCTGCGTTCTGCGTTCTGACTGGTTAGTTTAAACCATTTGTCAGCTCTGTCCTTCAGTGATTGGACCACACCTGACCTTTTACAGTTTCTTAGCAACACACTGAAACAAGCTTTGCTATAGCGAATAGTATAAAAATGGCATCCCAGAAAATGTAAAAATCACCTATTTTCCACATGTTA
The DNA here is from genome assembly GCA_900302615.1 of Holocentrus rufus. NCBI lineage: Eukaryota > Metazoa > Chordata > Actinopteri > Holocentriformes > Holocentridae > Holocentrus > Holocentrus rufus. Next base: position 7,119 of record OMLF01057570.1, on the reverse strand, counting down.
AACTATGTTTCTACAAGAACAGAAAAGTTCATGCATATATGATAACACACAGAAATGTAAAATATGCATTCAAAATTGTTTAAGTGACTGTGAATGAGTGATATCAAGTAGGCTGAGATGTGGATGACATGAGTGGCCGGAAGCAGTTCGTCTGGCCGAGAGATCTTTAAGTGAAGGCGGAGGGTAATGCAGGGTTTTTCTCTCGCTTTATCATGCGCTCTCTTTCTCTCTGTTACAATTGTACAGTGTTAACATTTTTGTTTTTGTACTGAAACTGCACATAATTTCTCATGGCCTAGGCGAAGCCTGTTCTTTATTTCCATGGTTATATGTATCGGATGTCTCATGGGATTTATCCCGCATAAGTTATAGAAATAATGGCAATTTTGCGTAGTTCAGGCTGAAATTTTTACCCCAAAACTACCCAATGACTAAGTAATTAATTCAGCAGCCAAACAGCTGTTTAAGGTATTTAAAATTAATTAATGAATGAATAAACGTATAAATTAATGAATAAATAAATAACATGTATTTACACCACTAAAACAATCTAAAAAGGTAAACAAAAACAGCGATAGCAGCAGCAGCTAGAAAAAAAAATTAAAATGTTGAGAATTTTGGTAAATATTATAGTTATAATAAATAGTTAACTGATTAACTGGTACATTTTATGCCACCTACATTTTGTGCATATTTGTGGAAAGTCTGAAAAGCTATGAGAAAGTACACAATTTCATTGGCAATATATGGGTGTTTAATGTGAGCCAAAATCTTCAGGCTTTGGTCAGGTCTAACTTTAGCTTGATGGCAATAACACCATGCATTTAAATACTGTTTGCAGTTCCACAGTAAAGACACTTCTTTGTCCTTTCATGATGCCAAATTATTGTCTTTATTTGCTTGATCTGGCAATACAATGAGAAAAAACAAACAAACAAACAAAAAAAAGACATTTCATACAATAATTGATTTCAATCACTGTTGAAATGGAAAAGTGAGAGCATACCAGTCTTTGGCACTTTCTATTCTAAACAAACATGCTGCTTACAGATATAATCATCAGTGCATTTCTTTGACTGAAATATTGAAAATACAATTGACAGTATGACACTATGAAAATCACACCAACAAGCAAGTCACACATTTTGCTATAAAGGTGGGGTAACCATCTTTTGGACATTTTTACAAGTATAAAAAGGTATAAATGACCCCAAGAGATCTCGGGGGAGAAGAAAATAGGATTGATCAATCGGCAGTTATTTGTGATATAGTCCCAAGAGGCTTTCTGGACATGCTTGTCTATGGATGTGGGTCCATTACATGGAGCTGTGGCCATTTGTGCTTGTGTCTCCATGTGAAAAAGAATATTTCTTGTTCTCTGGTGGATTATAGGTAGAGGTTATACAGGGCAAATTGTGATTTTTATCAATAAGCCTTGGTCTGAAAGGGATTACACTGCCAAAACCGGGTGAGGTGAAAGCCTTCATATCTTCCACACTGACTACATTCCATAGCTGCCTAGTCAATGATGTCTGCTTTAGTTCAATTTGATAGTTTAAAGGAAAACTCCACCCTGAGATACTCCTGAACTCTTATAGAACCTCAGCCTGTGCATTTGTTCAATTACAGGAGTTATTTTGTGATAAAGTGTAGTAATTTACATTTTGTTCACTTTTCCTAAGCCTACCTCATCTTCTTCTACCTCAGTAAGATCACAAGGGCAAGTTTTTCCGGTCAATAAAAAGTTGCTACCCTTACTCAAAAAGCAACATGCCTTTTTGTGGCATTGCATCTTGATTGATTGAGGCTATTGTTGGTGGACAAAATGATGAGCTGTTCTGGAAATAACTTGAATGTGACTTCACATTGTCTAAGTTTGTCTGTTTATGCACAGGAATAAGAAAAACACAACAAAAACAAAATGGACCAAGAATTGTAAGTTACATCGCCAATAGCTGTTTTTTTCCACAGTGGTCAAGTATTTCCAGGTGGATTTTTCCTTTAAATGGCATGTACAGTATATTTTCAAAAAACCCTACTTCTGATAAACAGCCAGTTTTTGAAATCTAGCTGAAGGTGGAATTTTCACCCTGCCAAGCTACATCAGGTTAACACATGCAACACCAAACACATCTTTCAACAATCAACAACAATTTCTTAACTATTGCAATTTGCAGGTAAAGCTAAGGAGTAGAGGGAAAGACAAAAGCTTTATCTTGTGATTAGCTAGAGGCTTATGTTGTGTTTGTCACACCTTGCACAAGACTTTGTGTCCCCAGTGGGTAACCAAGAACTGGCCAATAAATCAGCCGCCCATCGGCAACATGTGATAGTCATTTAAAGCAGGACATTGGTGGTCATATTATTGATAGTCTATTCTTATACACCAATGAAATTTTGTTAAAAAAGAAAATGAGAAACACTTAGATCGCCTATCAGGTACCACTGTTACCACTGCTAAGGGCATATTCCAACGTTTTGGACAAAATACTCTTTTTCCCAACTTACCAAGACTGAGACAAGATGTCTGTACATCCACTGGTTTGGTTCCCATGGGCAGCATTTTGTATTAGCTTAGCAGAGAGACCTGAAGTCTACAGGAGTCATTAGCTTAGCCTACAGTTCCTACCATCTAACTTCTCCTAAATGAAAAAAAAATCCAAGAGATGTATTTCAAATGCACTGTGTAAATAAAACAGCTTTGAAGTTGGTGTTAGGTTTATTTTTTCAATTTGATGGAGCTACACTAATGACTCCTGTAGACTTCAAGTCTTTATGCTAAGCTAACACCAAATGCTACCCATAGGAACCGAACCAGTTAACGTACAGAGGTGAAAATGGTCTCAAACATCTTGTCTCAGTCTGGGTAAGTCAGAAAAAGGGAATATTGCCCAAAATATTGGAGTATTCCTTTAAGTGTCTATGGTAATTTGAAAATGGGAAAAAAGTCCTAAGTGTAATTCACAAACCTATTTCAAGGAATGTTAGTCTGTGAGGCAATACAAGCAATTATTAACAGTTCTGATAAATTGCATTTTTTCTGCACAAACTATGTCCAGCTTTTGTTACATTAAGTAGTGATTTAGGCAGCAATGTCATGTTGGTCCTATTTTAAATATGAAGCACAGAAGGCACGGTGCATGGTATTAACACAGGGTAAAGTTAATCAGATTTGATTATTAAATAATGGCTCTTCTGTGTTTGATTATGGTCTGTTCCTGGGGTCTCTCCATTGTTTGGGGTTATTTTTTCATCAAGTAAAGCACATTTTCCATTGTTAGGCCGCAATATTTGCTGTTAACTTGCACATTAAGCCTGCACACCATACTGTATATGTCTTAATTAGAAGCCCTATGATATTACCATTAAAATAGAGACATGATGATTATTTAACTATTAAATTACTTACATCTTAATGTCCCACATGATGAGGACAAATTCAAACCACAAGTGATGGAAATAGTTTAAAAAGTTAAAAAAAAAAAAAAAAAAGGTAATGAAGTTACATACTGTATAAACAAGAGCTTTTGAGACTTAATGCAATTTCACCATGATTATTTGATAATAACCTGAAAAAATATTAATTCCTTCATTTTTTGTCCACCCATACAAAACATCCCTACTTATACATGTGCTTTGTCCTCATCTGTGCCCAAAGATGTAAAACGTTATCATCCCCATAATGCTTTTTTTCCCCCTCCAGTCAAATGTAAGTTGTCTTTAAAACTGTGCTAGGACTTGAAAAACGCAAAGGAGAAGAAAAATGTAAAGTTTATGAATTATGTTGTATATTAATAATCAACTGGATGCTGATCTTCATCTGGAGAGGGAAAAAAATGACAATTGGCATTGGCTTGAAAAAAAAAATCGGTAGGACCATCCTTACCATTAACATTACATAAGGACACCATTGGCTGAAAATCACAAGGATGACTGATTGGTTGATGCATAAAATGAAATTGTTATTGCTGCTCAATTAAAACCTTTTTCAGAGAGCAGCCTATACATCTTTGACACATTTTAGACACAAGCTGTTAAAAGAAGGAAAAGAGAATCAGTGGCTCCAAAAAGAAAATCCTTGAAATCTACCCATGAGTCCATACAACTCCTTAGGTAATAAAGGTTATCAGTATGGGGGGCTGGCATGAAGAACAATAACATGGATAGATTTTTCATGAGTTTTTTTTCTTTTCCCACAGCACAACAAACAAGATCATAATATTAAACTCATAACTGCATTGAGTAAAGTGCAAGGCTACTATATCTTATTCATTATAACAATTGGCAACACAAAGAAACATGGAAGTTGGTATTACAATGGGAATAGAAGAATATGTATAAACAGCTCACTTTCCCAGTCAAATCTAAAATGGAGAAAACAGTGGAAGTTTTCCTCTGCTTCTCTTCAAGTCCTTGGAAAGTTGGAATGTAAGATCATTACAAAAAATGGCCAAAGAGCAGACTGGCCTCATTAGCATTCTCAATTTGTTCCTTCATATTTTATCACACATTTTATAGACTTACCACATACTGAACAAACACATCTGTGCCAAAACATTGTTTCACAGAATCTATACATGTAACTCTAAACAATGTCAATAAATATCACATAGGCAGAAACACTAAAAATAGTGTTCCACTTATAATTTTGTCAGTGAATTCAAAAATTTCAAATCTCAAATTCAAACAAAATGCTTGGTTACCTATTTCCTCACTGCATAATTTAAACTGGTTGGTCAAGGGCAGTTAATGGTCAGCTGGTTTCATTATCAGCATCACTACGAGACCAAATAATGCTACTTTCCATGACAGAATAAAACTCAAACAGACTTAATTAGATGAGCATGACTAGCATGGCACAACGCTTGGACACAACTGACATGCATGCAAATAAACTAAGAGGAAGGTAACATGCCAAAGTT